>VWYH01000895.1:0-10218 GCA_013399365.1 Pampusana beccarii
CTCTATATTATATATTCTTATATACTGTACATTTTATATAGTATAAAATTTTATTATTATACAGGTTATTTCAAAAATTTGGACCCAGTGTGAAATCGCACAGCTTTGAAATTGGGTTCATGTCTTTTCAAACACCCTGTAATATAATAATAATTATTATAATAATCTATTTATTAATAATAAGTAACTGTATTTTCCTCACTGAAAAATCACGCAGAAACCTTTCCACACACATCCAGGTATGTGCACCCAACACCACGTCCATGCATACGCAGCTACAGAAAAGCACATACCTTTTCACACACTGATATATAAGGCGACGCCTGGCCACACACATGCACACTTCCCCAAGCACGCCCTCTCACATCTATTTGCAGAATAGATAGTTTTCTCGTGCAGCCACGTATGTGTGTGCAGTATCCTAAACATAAACAGATGTGTTTACCCTCGAGCATGAAAGTGCGTTTCACGTACGTCTTTCTGTAAATAGACGTGAGAGGGGCGTGCTTCAGGAGCTGTGCGCCAGTGGCCATGCGTTTGCTTATGGAAAGGTTTCTGCCTGTCTTTCAGTGAGGAATCCGATGTGTGCACGAGGACAAACAGAAGGGATAGCAACTAGGTTCCAACAGTGAAGAAGACAGAAGGCAAGATTTCCTAAGCTATCTCTTTCTCTAGGTATAGCTAGTCATGCAAAGAAAATCGCTCAGCCTGTCATTGGAAAAATACAACAAAACGTGCCACACAGAGAAAATTACAGTAGAGCATCTGTTCACGTTTTCGACCTCACAGCCAGAGTCCTCATAGTCCTCCCATCAGAGAGGATACTGCACCAGCGTAGAGCAGTTCCAATATCCAAACGTGTGTGACCAGCAGAGCTGAAGTGGGGAAAGGATCAGGATGTTGTGAATCTCTATTCCGTATTCCGTACAGCCTCTCCCTGGAGTGAGGAGTGCTAGGGAAGACAGAGTATGAGAGAGAATGGGATCTTTGCATGCTTTATTTCCTGCGCTTCTTGATTTCATGAGAAGAGTTGCTATGCAGAGGGATGGGTTTATTCTCTGTGTGTGCATATGTGCACTAGGCAGCGTTGTGTGACCATGGGATTTTGTGGATCTGTCTATGTCTATATGTGTAGGAAAGAGTATGTGAATAATGGTGTGTGATCACAACTGCGCATGTGTGTTTAAGAAGTGTGTTCAGTTTAAGAAGTGTGTTCAGTAACTGTGAAAAGGCAGCACAAGGAAATTGTCTATATCAAGCACACTTCAATCCTGCCTTGTTTTTGCTTTCCTGCCTCACCTAGACGATGTCCCTTTTCTCTGTTCACTTGAGCACTCATGATTGTTCTGTTATACACAAGCACAACCAGCACACACAAAGTGTCACTAGACACTCAGTCGAGCTCATCANAGGGTGAGGAATCCAGCCACTCTTATGACTCCGCAGAATGGATGACAAGATGATGATGTATGGCCTCCAGTGTCCCACAGTGAGGCTGCTGGGGTTTGTAGCTCGGGAGCACAGCGTCCTCCAGTGTCTGGTCCAGTTCCCACAGCGAGGCTGGTGTGCAGAAGGTCCTCAGGGTGGTGGGTTCCCTAACAGCGCTGTCTTAGGTGAGCTTTTTTATAGCTCTCCAAGTAGAGGAAAGTCTGGGGGGAAAGGGTGATTGCAAAAGATCGACAAGTCTCGGGCCACGTTGAAGGGTCTCAGTTTTTCCCCTTTGTGTGCCAAGCTGGGCATATCAGAAGATGGAGCTATGTGCCCTCCAGCACATCCTCCACCTCCTGTGTCAGCCAGCCGGCCTGGGCTGTGTTAGCGTGTCGTTGATATGTAAATAACAGCTCACCCTCTCTGAATGCGTCATCTCCTGTGGCTGGATGAACTGGATTCGGCACAATGTTTTGGACATGATCCTTATCAATACACAACAGGCGCCACACGAGGGGGCGGGACACAGCGTGGCCACTTGGCCGCCATCTTGCATTGGGTTCCTTGTCCACAATGGACGTTGTCACACAAGGGTTTCAGGACACACTTGGGCCACCCGTCTGCCATCTTGCACGTGGTGCCTTGTCCACAATGGAAGTTCTTACATGAAGGTTTTGGGACACATTTGCGTCCCCCATCCACATCTTACCCCTCGCAGCAATTGGCCACTGGGTTGGCACCTGGGGCACAAAACCGGGAGCGGGGGCAGAGGCTTTTGGGGCCGGAAATGCCAAATTTGGAATTGGGGATGGAAAGGGAGAAGTGGAATGAAAAGGTGGGAGGTTTGGGGCTGGAAACGCCAGATTCGGGGTCGGAGGTGAAATAGCAAGAGCTGGAAGGAAAAGGTAGGAGGTTTTGGGGCTGGAAACATCAAATTTGGGGCTGGAGATGGAAAGGGAGAGGGGGGATGAAAAGGTGGCTGGCTTTGGGGCTGGAAATGCCAAATTTGGAGTTGGAGATTGAAAGGGAGAAGCAGAAGGAAAAGGTTTGGGGGCTGTGTCACAGTCCATTCGGCGATGGACTCGTGATGGTTCGTTTACCTTGATCTCAAAGCTCAAAATTAAGGCAACCAAAATGCCAAGGGGGTTATAATTCAATCAAACAGTGTTACTTTATTATTTTGCCTGTAAAGCGGCACGCGATAGAGAGAGATGGAGGAAAAAGGAAAGGTAAAAGAGAAAGAGGGAAAAGAGGGTTGGTTACCACCAAACAAGTCCCAAAGGCATCCCTCTGGTCTCAGGTCCCATGAAAAGAGTCCTGCCAGTCCTCCGTCGTGATCCGGGATCCTTTGGTGGGGAGATCTCTATGATGCCCAGTCAGGAGTCATCTTTTATGCTTCTTCTCCCCGCCTCACTCCCATAGATTGAGGTCAATCTCCGCCTTTGTTGTGCAATCCAGGCTTAACTGTGCAGGCTTTACCATTTTCCAATTTAAAACATACAATATCGCAGACAGAACCAAACCTATCNGAAAAATAACAATTTTATTCTTATAGCTGTGGTGTGTTTACATGAAAATGACATAAATGGGGAAGAAAAACATAAAGGAAATGGGGAAAATATGAGGAAAAAAAACACCTCCCAAACTTGGTGAAAGCAAATGCAGAAGTTGCCCACCTTTGATCCTTTGCCATTGAGATTCCTCTAATATCGTTATCAACATGCAGGCTTAAGTGTTTAACACATTTATATAAGTTGTTACAGATTCCATACACTGAATAACTTCAATTCAGAATGAAATGTATGATTTATAGTGTCAGAGTAAAGTAATATTGGGAAAAAAAATCTCTGTAACAGTATTTAGTGAAAGGTAGATTTGGAAAAGCAATAGGAGATGAAAATACAAAAACCAGAAATGACCTCTCAGTAATTATACTGGGATTGACAGTCACGACATCCGTCTTTACCCCAATGTCTGTGAAGTATTTCTCAGACATAGGAGGCAAATTGCATCTATAAAGGAAAGAAATTAGCAAGAAAGTTAAACAATTCCTTGCACCTTTTCAGGACTAAAAAGTAGAATTGATTTAAGCATTTCTTCCAGGCAACACATCTAGAAACAGATTGAGAATTTAAAATTGTATGAAACATGCTGATGACCAAACTATGCATTAAAATAAGGAATTCTTAGGGGCTGTATGAAGACGCCTCTTCTTCCTTGAGTTTGTCAGGGTTGACATCTTTTTGCAGATGTAGCCAATGTTCACTCCTTTTGCTTCCTTAATAGCAGTTCAGCTATTTAATTGTGGCAGTTTAGGATAAGGAATGGGACGAAGCCCCAAGGACAATCAACATATAAAATCAAAGACTTCCTCAGCAACAGCTGAGCTGTATTCAATAATTAATAGATAATCTATAATATCACTTTTAACATACTTCGGTTTATACCCAAGATAATTTAGGTTAAGTGCTCCACAAGAGAGAAATCAGTCCAGTCCTAATTAATCCAGAACTATCTGCTTCCCTTTATAAGTGTCTCTCAGCACAGTGTAAGAGCAGCAATTCTGACTCTACAGATTCACCAGAGGATATCAAAGCTATTAGGAGCAAACCTGTGAAAGATTTGCAAACCTTGACTTTGCTCAGCCCCCATTACTTTGGTCTTTAGAGAGCAGTGTAGGGGAAAGGGACCTGGGGGTCCTGGTGGACAGCAGGATGACCATGAGCCAGCGCTGTGCCCTTGTGGCCAAGAAGGCCAATGACATCCTGGGGTGGATTAGAAGGGGTGTGGTTAGTAGGTCAAGAGAGGTTCTCCTTCCCCTCTACTCTGCCCTGGTGAGACTGTATCTGGAATATTGTGTCCAGTTCTGGGGCCCTCAGTTCCAGAAGGACAGGGAACTGCTGGAGAGAGTCCAGAACAGAGCCACAAAGATGATGAAGGGAGTGGAGCATCTCCCTTATGAGGAAAGGCTGAGGGAGCTGGGTCTGTAAAGGGTGAGTGTCACGAGGATGGAGCCNTCATCTAGGTGTTCCTGCTCCAGCGGAGGGATTGGACTAGATGATCTTTCGAGGTCCCTTCCAATTCCTAACATTCTGTGATTCTGTGACCTAGATTCACCATCTCAAAAAATTCAGAACGTCCCTCAAGAGATGCTGAAGTTACTGAAAAACACACACATACACACAAGCGATCACATAAGCTTTGCTTCCAATAGAAAACCCAGCTTAAAAAAAGCTTCAGCATGTGTTATCAGAGGCAAGATAAGTGGTCTTGCAATTAGTCTTACACTCAGTTTAAGATAGTGTTAGGTATCTGCTGGCATTTAAAAAACTTTTTGAAGTGATCTATAAGTTGCAATAAAAGCCATCACTGTTGAGATCCCCACATCTCAAAAAATACTGCTCTGCCTGATTCCCAAACATTTGAAGATCAGGGCTAAACAGGAGAAACCCATAAATTTATTTAGGGTGATGCTCAGTGTTTTCACAATACTACATAAAGTTCAGCTGCTGTCATAACTTCTCAGTGACAGGGAGAGGGTGAGTGGGGGAGCAGAGGAACAGACAAAAAGTCCTTCAAAGTATTTTCTTAGACTCAGGAGGTTCATATCAACCTCCCATAGAGTCCTGTTTTATCAGGCCAGAGAACTTTTTTTAACCACCTTGTCCTTCTCGTAGGTAACATTATTTCCAGCACTTTTCTCTCCCAGGTCATGCAACATCCTTCTGAAGTCCTCTAGCATCCTCAGTTCCACCTAGCACTGGGCACTGTACTCATTAGATTATATTTGAAAAAGGTTTTCAAATATCCAGCTTCAATATTTTTTAAACAGTAAACTCCCACCAATATTACAAAAGGCTGAATTTGTTGAAAGTGATAATTCCTTATAAAAATGACAAAATTTGCATAAACTGTGCTTTGTCATAGGACTTTAAAACTTCATGCCTGCAAAGAGAGTAGTCCCATTTCTAAATGCACCCCATGTTTCATCACAAATCTGCACTCTGGCCAGTAGATGGAGATAGACAATAACAACTAGCAAATGCAATTCATGTGTGGGTATTTTCTATGTTCTGTCATACGAGAATTAATTGTTATCAGAATTTATTAAATAGAAGAAGCTTGGTTTCATGCAGCTGGCCACAAGTTCCCTGACAATAAAAGATTTTCTCAGGTGTCCTGAAGGCGTCACTGAATGTTAGCAGTGCTCCATAGGCAGTTTTTCAAGTATTTTGAATAATTTTTGTGTTCATGACTGAGACGGTAATTCCCGACAGTTTGGTGAACTGGTGTCAGACTGGAAAGTGGATGTGTTCAGACCTGACCTTAAACACAAGCTTTACTTTAAATTTGATGTCAGCGGACCTTAAGCTCTTCAACACCAGCAGGTCTTTGTGCATAACACTGGTCCCATACATTTTGGAGATAGTGAACCAGGGTGGGTTTTTTTGCACAAATGCTGATGTACTTATTCATATTTCAGTTATATTTAAGCCTCTTTTAAATTAATTACTGGTACCAAAAGCAATCCAGTTTCTAAGTCACATACTGATCTGATCCACCCTTTTGAATTGGTTGTGGCAAGGAACAGTAAGTGGCAAAAAGAGACCTCCGCTGCAAGTTCTCATACATAAATTATGACATTTGCTGCCCATATTTCCACTTCCACTGACCAGTTTGCCACCTCCATGCATAACATGTACCTTTCAACCATACTGATAGCTGTGGTCCAGCATAATAGAAGGGAATCTACAATAACTATTTAATCTATATGGGGTACACTTGGCTTTTAAGAAGCAAATTATGTGAAGCCTGGACTGTTTCACAAGTTAAAACAAGGTAATATTTTTCTGTAAAGTGGGCACAAGAGGCAGACATAAGGGGTCTGAAAATAATGGATAGTGAAGGTAGGACCAGTAAAATTTTATTTCTCATTTGATGCCAAATTCAATGAGCCAAAATCTGATCTAATTTTTGCTGGTATGAAATCAGATAAATTAATTGATTTATGCAGATTTGTTCTAAATTGATAGCAACACAACCAAGATCAGAAAATAGGTCAACAGAAGTAAAAAGCTTTTTCTTTTCTACAGAACAGGTCATGAATCTCTGAGCTAGCTGTCATATGTCGTGACCCAGGAAAAGATCTTAACAGGATTTAGAGAGGGATTAGTCATGCATATGAATAATAAAAAAAAAATCTTTCTCATATATATTAAGGATGGTAAAAGTGATGCTAAATTCCATTATTCAGGGATGCAAGTTGTGGAACATCCCAGTCTATGCAAAACCTGGATAACTCCACATATGGCAGGGAGCAAAATATGAAGACACCCAATCTTCAAAGTCATTTGGGTGTCTCTGCACACCCTGGAGTCTACAGTGCTGATGACTGTAACTCCCATTATCCAGAAACTGAGATTTGGAGATTTGCACCACTTCAGAAACACCCCTCCAAGGCACGTGAGCTGCACAGTGGACAGTTAATAATATTAATATCTTGTCAAGCTGCTTGTCTTGTAATAGAGGTTCTACCTCTGGTTCAGAACTGCCCCAGAAAATCATCCCAACCACCGCACATTTCTTAAACTGGGAGCGGTGGTATGGCATATCCTGCAACATCATGGCAAGAAAACAGTTAAATATCCTGAAATATGGAGGCAACAAGTCTCTTTTTTACTTTTTCCCTTTTTTTTGTGCAGCTGCATCTTGCTGCAGATGCACTAATCATAGGAACTTGACACTCATTCTTGCCCTCAATATTCCCATGGCGTACATAAACGTATAGGATTGTTTTCTGTGCAATTAGAGATGTTATGGACAGCTAACTCCAAGAGACAAAAGCATTAATCTCTTTTTGCCCAGACTTCATAATGGAAGAATCATTTTAGAAACTTGCTTTCCTTTCTGATTGCCATGAGGGCATGAACGGCATATTCCAGGCGTTGTCTTCTGAGCTGCCTGCAAACTATTTGCTCCTCAGTCTCCGATGTCCTGCTTTTGAGACATCTGAGCACAGTTCCAGAGCAGCTACTAAAGTCTAGGAACTCTCTCTAAATCAGAAAGCACATTACACCTATTTATCAGAACCTAGCCCAAATGTTGGTGCTTGCTACTACTAATTGTACTCATAGTATTTGTGATTATTAATTAGCACTCATACTACTAAAGTGCTTGGTCAGGCACCTTTCTGGATGTGTGTAGGGTGCATCTTTCTGTAATCTTTGGGCAATATTCTGTCTTCATATGCAGACAAGCAGCTGCTGCCAAAGCCAGAGAGCAAAAATCACATCTCTGAAAACAGAACTGGGCCATGAGTGTGAGAGGGTTGTGATGCAGAACTGAGCCGCACTACACCTTATGAATATGTAGAGATGAGCTTATATAAGCTCGTTTCGGTACATACATATTTTATCGAGAATTTCATACTGCAAACTACAGAGAGATGCGATTAGTGGCATGACATTTCTAGATGATTATTCACAGGATCTTTCCATGGCATTTATAAGCCATGAGGCAAAAGGAGAGGCAATTACACCTGTTTGAGAAAAGCAGCAGCTAAGAGAGAAGCAATACAGAGTTGTCTGTGCTTTATCCAGCAATTTCTTAACACAAAATGCCTTGGCAGTCCCTTTCAGGGAGATCAGAAACCAGGTCTCTGTGCTCAGCACAAGGTTCTTGCCCTTACAGTCTTGCTCCCATGCTCTCAGCCCTTTATCTCCTACATTTGCCATGCTACAGCCCCGCTCCTGTGCAGAGGGTGGCATTGGCTGTGTAGGTGCTGCCCAGTGAATCCCACAGGTACTTTGGCAGGGGATAGAGCCTGAAAAACATCCTCAGAGCACACCTGGTTAAATGCAACAGCAGCAATGGACACTCCTAGCAAAATTCAGTTTGTTGATGAAATTCAACAAAGGCAAGTGTAGGGTCCTGTACCTGGGGAGGAATAATCACAGGCACCAGCACAGGTGAGGGGTTGACCTGCTGGAAAGCAGCTTTGCAGAGAAGGACCTGGGAGTCCTGGTGGACAATAGGTTGACCATGAGCCAGCAATGTGCCCTTGTGGCCAAGAAGGCCAATGGTACCCGGGGTGCATTAAGAAGAGAGTGACCAGCAGGTTGAGGGAGATTGTTCCTCCCCCTCTGCTCTGCCCTGCCCTGGTGAGGCTGCATCTGGAGTTCTGTGTCCAGTTCTGGGCTCCTCAGTTTAAGAAGGACAAGGAATTACTGGAGGGAGTCCAGCAGAGGGACACAAAGATGATGAGGGAGCATCTTTCTTATGAGGAGAGACTCAGAGAGCTGGGGCTGTTCAGCCTGGAGAAGAGAAGCTGAGAGGGGATTTTATCAATGCTGATAAATACCTCCAGGGTGGGTGTCAAGAGGATGGGACCAGACTCCTTTCAGTGGTGCCCAATGATAGGATGAGAGGAAATGGGCACAGACTGAAGCACAGGAGGCTCCATCTGAATATGAGGAGAAACTTCTTTCCTTTGAGAGTGCCAGAGCCCTGGATCAGGCTGCCCAGAGTGGTTGTGGAGTCTTCTCTGGAGACATTCAAAACTCACCTGAACACATTCCTGTGTGATCTGCTCTAGGTGAACCTGCTTTAGCAGGTGGGTTGGATTAGATGATCTCCAGAGGTCCCTTCCAACATCAAACAGTCTGTGATTCTGTGAAAAGCATAGGTGTCTAATCTTCCATGCATTTACTTCTGCAATCGGGCAGCTTTTTCAGGATAATACTCCTGGTTAAAATGTATCCATTCTTTGCACATCTCCAGATGCCAAAGTGCTTTCCCAGGTCTGAGCCTTTGCCCTGCTCTGCCCCAGTTCCTCCTGTGCACATTTAGATAACAGCACTACTCTACCTCTTAGTAGTGTTCCAAAAGCAAATGGATTAAAAGTGGTTAGACCCTGAAGGATTACATTAATGACACAAATCTAAGTACTTCACTTGAATAATTTTCTGACTTTCTAGAAGAGAGAAATTTTAGTTATCCTCTCCAAATATGCCATTTAAAATTCATGAGGTGTGCCCCATGATAAATCAGTACTCACATAAGCCCATTTCTGCACATTAGTCAGTAGGTGCAAAGGGAATTGCCCACCGGTTATAACTTTGAATGACCATTAGGTCAAGGATTATCTGCTGAAAGGGTTTTGAATAATCATTATAATATATTTTAAAATTGTGCAGCCTGTTTACAGATAAGCTGCAAATAGAAACAAGTATAAAAATCGTTAGTCATTGTGAATATGAATTATAAAATAATCATGCCCCTAAAAAAGGAGACCTACCCCAAATGTTGGATTTATTGCATGTCAGTATTGTACTTTTAAAAAGTTATGCCTCTTTTATTCAGAATTCTCAAGTTATTTCTTTAGCCACTTTGCTGCTAGGTCTGTAATATTTTGCAGGAAGAAATATATATATATTGCATACATGACCACTAGAAAATAGGATAATCAGCTAAAATATCTTATCAAAAATCAACATTTTCAAAGTACAACACTGAAGTTTGTAGAAATGTCAAACAGCCAACTGCTAAATGCTTGGCTGTACAATAGTATCTAATGTAGCAAGTAGAGTGAAGCTGATTCTGCAAATGGGCAGAGGCACCTTTGGAAACATTTTGAAGATTTCTTGGTTGATATGGAAGATTCCACTAGTATCCACTTCATACTTCAGTTTAGTTCCCAAGGGTGTATTTTTCTGGGTGGTGAACAGAAAGGCAGGGGCATTGCAACACCTTGACAAAGTAGACCTGTAAAATGAAAGAGAGAAATAAGAT
>VWYH01000897.1:0-178051 GCA_013399365.1 Pampusana beccarii
TTAACCCCGGTAGGCAGCTAAGTGCCACGTAACTGCTCGTTCACTCTCCCACAGTGGTTGGGGGAGAGAATCGTAAGGGTAAATACGTGACAAAACTCATGGGTTGAGGTAAAGACAGTTTGATAGGTAAAGCAAGAGCTGCGCACACAAGCAAAACAATTCATTCACAGGCAGGCATTTCAGCCGTCTCCAGGAAAGCCGGGCTCCACGCGTAATCATTGCTTTGGGAGACAAAACGCCATCGCTCCCAACACTGTCCCCTGTGCTTTATGTACTGAGCATGGTGTCACGTGGTGTGGAATATCCCTTTGGTCAGTTGGGGTGAAGAAGAAGAAAGAAGAAGAAGCTGGCAGGACTGCACGTCAATTCTGCTGCCCTGCTTTAGGTTGTCCTGACCAGGAGACGTGGAGGACGCAAATGATCGACAGCTCTGTGCAGATAATACTGCAACGGGAGGGAAGAAAAGCCCTGCAGGTGGTTGATGGGGTTGGTTCACAGCAACTTGGAGGTTACAGTCAGTAAGGGACAGATGTGATGGTTGTTTCTAAAGATGTGCGAACTGAGATCTGGTCAGAATCAGGTGGTGGTATGTTTGTTTGTTTTGGTATTTTTTTCAGTTCCAAGGGCAGGTTTTGGCTGTAAACTGCTGCCTAATTCAGAAGCCTCTGGGAACACAGGACAATTTATTTTAAGAGTTGTGAAATCATATGGTTTTGCTAATCTGGCTTATGGAAGTTAGGGTTTTGTGCTCTGTACGTAAGTATTTTTTAATGTTCAACCAGATCTTGGTATGAAAAGTCTGAAACTTGGTGATGGAATCTTGATAAAATAGTAAGAAAATGAAGTTGTTTTGGTTTTTTTTTAGACACTTGTGCTTCTGTTGTTCAATGTAATAAATGTGTAGCATTAGCATTGTCAATAATCGTGGCAGAGAGGCAATTGGAGGACAAACAACTTTCATCACAGCATGCAACACACAACTGAATGTATTAAACCAAATTAAATAAACCAGCGCAGCTCAGACTTTCACAGCAGGAGTAATTGAATTTGTGCTTTGACAGAACAGTGGGAATACCAGTATTGTGATTTTGTGCTGTGGTCTGCCTCTGGTCAAATACGCCAGAGCAAACAGAGCTGAATTACAATAAGGTTGAAGGAGACAAACACTGATATTCGAATTAACCATGGTGTGTTTGTAACTGTCAGGAAATAAAAGCCTTGCCTAGTCGTGTGTTTGGGGCACGGTCCCCTCAAGTACTGCTCCCTTACCCTGAAGAAAATACCAGGTTCACCACTGGAGGGCAACACAGGCGTACCTGCCATAGCACACTGCATCCAGCCTTTTTGAAAGCGAGCTGAGGCAGCCTGGCAAGTCTTTCCCAGCACCACCGACATGGCACACGGATGTCACCAGCACGACCCGAATCTTTCCGAATTACCCTCAAGGGCTCCATTACTTGAGCTAGTTTCATGACTGGCCCCATGTGCCCTCTTAAATCTGAATTTTCACATCTTCCTCGAACCCTTAACCTGGCCCTGCCTCTTTGTCCCACGAGTTCTGGTTCCCCTGTTGCCAGCCAGCTTTTCCCAGCCTCCTTTCTTAGTCTCTCCTGCTGTGTTCCTGGGCCTGGGCTTCTTTCCTTCTCTGATGTCTCGTATCTCCGCACTGACACAACCCTCGTCTTCTCAGGCGCAGGAGCTGAGTCTGCCAGGAGCACAGCACACAGGTTCCTCTCAGTCCCTCCCATCACATCTGGCCTGCAGCAGCTGTGCAGGGTGTTGGGCACCAGGGCTGAGCTTCTGACTTCAGGTGAGCCACAGTTATTCATACAAGTCAGGTCTGAGTGGATTTTTGTTAGGAATAGGGTTAAGCAGAGCTGTGAAACAGCATTCTTGTTTCTTTACAAACTGATACTTTTTAATACATATTTCTCCTCTGCTTAGGGAAAAACAAACAAACAAATACCTGCTGTTTGATCATTTCTGACTTCTTTCTGCAAGGGGAAAGGTGCTTCATAACGTGACCAGTTCTTCCCCAAACAGTCTGTTCTGACAAGCTCACAGGCAACTACAGATAGGATCTTAATGGGAGCAAGTCAAGCAGTCTTGCTAACATGCGGGTCTCCTAGTTCTCTCTATAATATCAAGACACATGGATATGAGGATACCTAGACCCAGGTCTAAGCTGACTGGCTCCAGAACCTGCCCAGGCTGTATGTCACTACACTAAGGCTGTATAGAAAAGAGGACACCATGAGAACTTCTCTCCTCTGTGGCAGAATGGTATGACTGTCCCTTGTACTGTTAAAAATTGCTGTTATATTGGTCATGGGGATGGATATTACACCCCCCAGACTCCTACCATCATCCAAGGAGGAGTGATTCAGTTGTGAGGATTGGGTCCTGCGAGACTAGCCTTGTTTGTCCCCCCTGCATAAAAGTACCTCTCCATTTCACATCTTGGAGGCTTTCCCAGGAACTCTCTGCCAGGGAACATTTCTCGCCATGTTAAAGAGCCAATTAAATGGACTGACAGTGTTTGCTTTGTAAACAACTCATCTCTCTGATACGAGAGACGCAGTTTGCTAAACTCAGATGACTGGGGAGTAAAGCTTTAGTACTTTCTCTGTAAGATGTGGACCCTGCAATACCTTCCTGGGGCACACACACTAGAGTCTGTATGCTCGTGAGAATCCTCCCTGAGCTATTTGGGACCAGTAATTGTGCTATGGTGAGGCTCTTGCCCCAGAGTGTTGAACAGCAGCAGCGCAGGCACTGAAAGAAACGCGTCTCTGCCAGTTCTCTGGTGCCCAGGCACTCGCTGGACACGGAAACTGCTGTCAGGGCCCTGAGTGCACACCTCCCTGCTGCTCCCCAGGGCTTTGGCTACACAGCTCTGACGTGGCATGGCTGTGCCACCTTGTATCACACTGCTGGGGAAAATGCTGGGGGGTGAGAAACACTGGAAGAAGCCCTGGGAGAAGTCCCCCCACTTTCACTCAGCACATGCTTTTAAGCCCAGGCCCATGCTCTTGTTCCTTGCCTGAGCTATGTTTCAGCTTTGCCTGTGCCTTGCTGATACTGATGCTGGTTTGGCTTCCTGGCTTGTCTTTAGCCTTGCCTTCTCAAGCTGGACTTGCCTGATGATCTTGACTCTTCACTGCCTTGGTCACTGTGACCGGACCTGCTCTACTTTCCTTGCTTGGGTGTAGTGGTGTCAAGGAGTTCTGGTGGAGAACAGTGGCCAGAAGTTGTCTGGAAGGAGCACCTCAGAAAGCCCTTGAAGGAGTCCTTACTCTTCAGGATGGGCAGTAGAAAGATAGCTCTCTTGAAATAGATGAGCAAGAAGGGCTGTGCAAATGAAGGTGAAGTGAGCAAAGGAAAGCTGGAGAGCCTCAAGGACATCAGCAAAATCTGATCACTTGCTTACAATGAATGGTGGGCACTTGGGACTTCGGCCAGGGGAAGAAGAACAAAATATTAGAATTAGCAAAACAGATGTCAAGTGTGAGTGATGTTATCAAGGGTTGCTTAAGGCATCAGCTCTGTGGGATGAGGTATTACCGTAAGCCCTCTCTCCCTCAGAAAAGTTGAGCAGCTGAGTAACATAGGATTATAAATGCTTTGTGTGGATTCTAACACTTTTTCTGTTTACAATAGAGCCCATGATGGGATACACTGTGTTCTGCCAACAGGAAAAGATTGTAACTGCATCTAGCTTCATCTTTGAAGTATCCCAATGCAGTGGCGAAAGAGAGAGCAGCAAAGAGGAACTTCAAAACGCTAAGAGTGAACTAAGATGCTGGACTTGGGTACTCACCTGTACTGTAGTCATATCTCAGGGGTTTCCATTCTACTTGGCTGGAGCTTCACTTCTTCTCTGCTTCTGCCAAAATCAAAGGAGATTTCTTTCTTCCTTCTCTGCATCAACTGGCTGTGCTGCCAAGGGCTATATGTTCTCTTCCCTGAACTCCAATGTATAGTAAGGACCACTAAATTTAAAGTTTCCATTTCTCTGCAGGCTCCTCTTAAGTCAAAATTTGCTGAAAGCTGAAAAATTTCTTTGAGGAATTAGCACCATACACTTGCCCTGTTCTTTATTTTTTTAAGAGACAGAATACTGGATTACATTAGACTGTTAGTCTGATGTGGTACAGGCGTTCTTATTTTCTAAGTAAAATGACGTTGAGGCAAGCTTTTAAAAATTTGTGTTATAGCTAAAACTAGCTGATTTAAAGAACAAGGAACAACAGGCTAGCACTGGTGAGCTGGCAGATTGCTTCTGATTCTCAGAAGGCAGATTGCCAAAAATATGTAGCTGCCTAAGGGTTTTAATGATCATTTAAATGTATATCTTTTCCTGGAACATAGTTCAAAGTTATATGAAGAGCACATTCTTTCCACATCCTAATTTCTGGCAGAAACCAAACAAAATCGTTTTATATTTGAGTCAATATTGTACCACTTCAATGGAACGAAAAAAAAAAGGCTTTAACT
Organism: Pampusana beccarii; assembly: GCA_013399365.1. NCBI lineage: Eukaryota > Metazoa > Chordata > Aves > Columbiformes > Columbidae > Pampusana > Pampusana beccarii. Next base: position 4,498 of record VWYH01000897.1, read on the forward strand.
CTTTAAAATGTATGAAGATGTCACTGAAACAGCATTGCTTTTTGCTCTTTAAATATCTTTATTTGTTAAATACTAAATTAACAGTTTTGAAAATATTTTCCTGAATTAATATTTAATTTTAAATAGGTTTGGTTTTAAACAAAAAAAATAAATATAACCCAAATATTTAAACATTTGCCTTGAATTTAAAGTTTTAGTGACGTCTAATACAACACAATGCCCTTTTACACTATGAAAAGAAAGCTATCTATTTCTGTAAAACTCTAAAGCAATCAAGTTGATTCCTCAAAAATAACTTTTTTTTTTTTTTTTTTTCCCCAGGATCAGGAGGGAGTGGTTTCTCCGCTGGCACAAACAGAGCCCATGTACACAGGGGAATATCTAATGTCACCTCAGCTGCTCTGATTTCAGCGCATCAGAGCCTCAGAGTGTCTCAGTTTCAAGGAGCTGCTTTGATTTATGTGCCTTATGACACCTAGTTCTCAGAGTATCGTAAAAAACCCATCCAACATTAAAATTGCTGAGTTCCCACTCTCTAACTGGACTGTCTCGCGGTGAATTTCTCTGTCAGCTGCTCATATTCATCACTCACTGACTGTTCCCATCACCCAGCTCGCAAGTGCAAAGCCCTCTGCAATCTCCTGACCTTTCTCCCACGCGTACACCACCAACGCCTCTGCTGCCTGCTGCCAGGTATGTGTCCCCATAACCCGCTGGCAGGAGCTGATGGTCCTCACACTCAGCCGGGTTTTCCAGTGAACATAACACTTCTCCAAGGACCCTTGAACCAGCACAACAACTGAGTCCATCAGGGGCTCTCGATGTGCTCGCCCCAGGCGGTCATCAGTTCTCCCCGCTCTCTGCGGCTGTTTGGATTTGAGTCTTGGTCGGAGCTGACATTAGCTGGTTTCCTGTTTTTCACATCCAGCTACTGTGCTGGCTGGCATTTTGCAAGTGTCTTGACTAGACGGTTAGATATGAGGTCTTCTCATTAACACGTCTCTTGTAATCGGAAGAAGGCCAAAGACCTGCGAAGTCAAGTTTCCAGCACTGCCTTTGATTTAAGGGCAGTACTAATAGTTAAGGTTAAGTGAGTGCGAGTGCTAGTGACTGGGAAGGAGCTCAGAGGGCCAGAAGGTGATGCATGGAGAGCACTGAGGAAGCAGCAGTGACCAAAATGACTGAAAACTCATTTAGGAAAGATCCTTTGCTGAGTAGCTTCAGCACAAGGTTGCAACGGCACATCCTCTTAATACTTGTCACACTGCCTTGCTTTTCAGCTATGTTGACTCACTCTCTAAGAAAAGCTACTGCTACAAATCCCATGGGAGCTCCATTTATGACTCCTCAGGATCTGGATCAGGTTCTCTCTCTAGCTTTTTCGTGCTGGGACCGTGCGAGTGCCCAGCAGATGGAGAGATCAGCACAGCCCTGTCTTCTCTTCCTTGACAAAGAGAGTCTGCAGCAATTTTTTCTCTTTTGCTAATATAAAAAGTATGTGCCCTTCAGCTCCTGCTTATTTAGGAAGAGCAGAGAACCTAAGCAGAGATGTGCCTTTTTTCAAAACTGAGCACTGTGTATTATCGCTTTTGAGTAGAAGTGCAGAAGCTTCTGCAACAAAGTTCAGTGGATGTTTAGCAGTGATTTCATTTCTTGGCTGAAACTAAGCATGGGAGCAGTTTAGAGCTGGTGGAAAACAGGTCATGTTACTAAGTCCCAGGCAAATCTGGATTCCTGAGGCAGGGTATGGGTGTTTGAATCCTTGGCGCACTCCCAGCACTCAGAGCTTCAGCTACTGCAACACAGCAGTGTGAGCATCCGAAGGCCTGAGTTGTGGTAATGAGAATCCCTGTAGTGAAACAGTCACTTTAAGGTATTGCAAAAACCAGATCCCACTTTGTTTCAAGAAATTGCTTTGTGGATGAGACAGAATGGGAACAGGAATTCTGCACACCAGTAGTAGTGCAGCGTGGGATTATAATCCTCATCTCCAAGCATGAGCTGTAGGCTTTGCTCCAGGTCACTAAAGGAAGACAGGCTAGCTCCTATTTGAGTTTAAGTAGTGCCACAGATGAGATAACAGAGGTCTTGCTGAGCACACAGAGAAGGTAATTCAGAGGCTCTAGTGTCCTAATTGTCTAAATCAGAGACCTCGTCCTGTTGGCTTCTGGCCTATGTGCCAGGATTTCTGTGGAAGATGGGACCTGAATGACCAATAGCGGCGCACGCCCAGGCTGTGCTCCATTGTGGAGCAGAGATACAGAAGGAGTGTCAAGGAAATAATTTACATGTACCCCAATTTACGTGCTGCCAAATTTTACCAGTCCCTAATCCGGGCATGTTGAACCTATCTTGTGTACAGTTTACTCACTGAGAGAAAATACGTACATTTATCCTCTCTATGTACTAACATGACTGAATCTCATGTCAAAGTTTCAGGCCTGAAAAAAAATGGATTTGATAAGGCTATAAAGCCCTTTCTAAGTAACTATTCACAGCTATTCCCCAACCATTAGCCTACTCAACAGCACTATAAGGAAAGAAAATGTGGGGATGTGAAGACAAACCAATGGATTCCTCATCTTTGAGGCTCAGAAATCTGTCTCAAGATGTGCATTGGCTGATTTTCTGTTCTTAAATGCTTCTTTTCAGCCTCAGGACATAGGCAAGAAATTATCTTCTTTAGTGTCTACCCAGACATGACTGGTGTGTTAGTGCTTGTCTGACAAGCTATACCAAAGGGTCTTTTAACCTAAGCGATGTGACTGTGTAAGCTCTTCCCTTGTCTCCAGGCTGACAGGCAGTAGCTCTTGGTTCCTAATTGCAGCAAAATGATCTGGCAATGAAATGGTGAGCAGATTCATCACTGAAGTAAAAACATGCTCACAAGACAATGAAAAACAATGAAGCTAAGGCTGACGAAGGAGGTACGCAAAGCAACAGCTTTGTGCATGAGCATGGAAATTTCTGCCAGCACCCTGTGAGACCATGGAATAAAAAGAAAAGTCAGAAAAGGGAGCTGAACACTTTCCATTCTAAAGTGACCATGTCTTGCAAATGGTCTGGTTTTGTTCTTGGTAGGGAAAGGTTCCTCACCTCTAGCAAAGAGTTTCCCATTTTTCTTTCTTTACCATCATCTTATTAGGATTACCTATGGAAAAATAACCATTTCCCTGTGCCATTGTCCTCAGACCTTAAGAACAAGTTGAAATTTTAGAAGCAGAGATGTGAAATCCAACCTGCTCCAACCTGAACTTTGGTCCTGACCTGCTAGTCTCCCCTGCATAATTCTAATATGTGGATGCTACTCAGCCATCTTCTGATAGCAAGCTGAAAACTATCCCAAGAGCTGCTTAAGGACAACAAAATCTTTATCAGAACTTGGCAAAATGAGTAGCCGTGCCAAAACCCAGGAACACAGGAACCAGGACCTGGGGCCATACAGGCATTGTTGCTTCTGCTTTCCCCAGCATTAGTAATTTAGAAAAGGAACTAGTGTAGCTGCTCGGAGGAAATTGTTTTGACTGAACAGAGAAATACCGGTTTGGGGGCCTTTCTTCCATTTGGAATGCAACTCCAGCAACAGAAATGCCCCCAATAGTTTTTCTTTAGTGGAAATACTGTGTGGAGTTGTACAGATAGATATATTTGTTAGACTTCATGAATTATCAGCCAAACAGCCCATAAAAAATGACTGCAGCTACAGCAAAATGCTGATGTCTTAAACTTCCATGTCATTCTTTCTATAGTGATTTGGTCTGTGGCAAGAGATATGGAATTCAAGTTGCTAGTAAGAAACTCAGGTTCGTCCTAGAGTTATAAGTGTTGTGTAGCTGAGTAGCAAGGCTCTGTCTGCATCCGCACCTCACATTCTTAAACTATTAATTTCCCTGGTGGTCCAGGAACACTCCAGGTATTCAGCTATATGGATGAGGCAATGAACTCATGTGAGACAGTGGACTGACTTGAGACCAAGCAATTGACTGAACTCTTATCCACCTTCACAATTAAATGTTTGACTGCAGGAGTCTCCAGATGGGAATTTTGCACTGCCCTGGAGATCCCACCAGGCAGCCCCTGCTGTGCCCCAACCAATAACATTTTGGTGTCTAGATTAACATCCTGAGTGGATAATTTGACCATCCCAGAGACTTCCAGGGTGGTTCTGATATAGCACTGATCAAACTGTATGTAAATCCTACTTAGGGACTAAAGTAATTGTCTTCCAGAGCTGTGAGACTCATTACAGCATTCTGTGGGAAGAGACTAGTGGTAGCTCTCTTATAGATGAGCTCTGAGAAGGGCTACAGTCTGCTGCTGGACTGAGGTGGTGAAACACAGAAAGCCCTATGTTGCTGAAATCATGGAGTAGTGGGAACAAGCGAGAAATATTGGTTCTGACCTCTGGAGGCGGTGGGGTGTTGGCACACACAATGCAAAAGTGATGGCAACTGCAATGCAGGCAGACCAACAAGTCTGGTGAATTGTAACCTGAAAACAAGGTGTAAGGAAGTCAAGGCTTTTGTTTCAAATAATACAGTCCCAAACTGAAGTCCAGGGGGTGAGAGCTAATGGTAAGAAGGGAAGGGGTGGAAAGGAAAATGAGAACTCAGGGTCAGGGCTTTTGATTTCTTGCCTAATTCTGGGAGAGCTATGATATGTCTGCTGGTTACGGAGACCTGAAGTCAGCTCCTGCCTGCTGGGTGACCTGTGTTGCCACTCAGGACTTTGCTTTCTGTCCAAATTTCTCATCCATTGAGCCAAACTGATTCTTGGTGGTGGGTGGCCGGTTACCTTCCCCTCTTAAGGTCCCATCATTCCTGTGTCCACTGACACCTGGTAGCCCCCACATACCATGTGCCATAAACTCATCTCTCTCCCACAGTGACAGAAGGAAAGGACAGGACAGGGGCATCTGGTTACAGCCAGGACTCTGCCAGCCCTGTGTAATTCCTTACATGCCCTTGTGCAGGCATGAACCTAGTGGGAGGGTGGCAGGCTGCTCAGGGACAGGGCAGAATCACTGCCTATCATGGCTCCCACTTAATTCCCACGTTTCCATTATGGAGCAGTCCAGAAGAGGCCAAGCAGTTCAGCAGATCCTGGGGTAGCCCAACAACAATAAACTCAGAGACTGGCAATGGCTACTTTCAAAGACAGGCAGTGTCACCAGGAGGTCCATCTTATCTCTGCCCTAACCTCCTCCAGCACTGGGAAGAAGCTGTCCAACCTGCCCGCTGAAGTCCACTCCTACCCTGCTACCAGCCATACCCAACCAGCAGTTGCTCTTCATGCAAGTGTTTTCTTATGTTTCCAGCTGAGTGATGAACAGCCCTGGTGAGATAAAGGTGCTGCAGTCTTCTCTGAAGTTCTATGAGCAGTACAGATATGAGGGAGAGGAACCTGAGGACATGAGTACATGCTTCTTCTTGCTACAGCTCCCCAAGTCAGCAGTGCAAGGAAATTAAGTGATTCAAATGAGACGTGAGTGAAAGAGAGTAGCACCACTTGCAGCTGGGTGGAAGGAGAGGTTGAGTTGTGCATTAAGCACAAAGTCTTCCAGGGTTTTGTATTAAGGGATGATTATTTTACAGCAGCATGAACCCCATGAAGGTGAAATAGTGGATAGGCAAGTGATAAAGAAACAGGGCTGAAAGAGTGAGAAAGATTGAGAAAAGAGCAAGGAAAGTAGGGAAAAGAAACAAGGAAGGACCTGAAAGCTCCTCAGAAGCTGACAGAGGAAAGAAGTCCCTGATAAATGCTTTTCTTCAGCGTGAGGGATGGTAGTTCATAGCAGCACGAGCACTGTAATCTTACCAAAGCCTCATATACATCTCACCACTCAGCTAAGGTAACTTACACCTTTGAGCATAGCACAACTATAGCTGTCATGCCTCCGTTATATAGGTGTGGCTGTATGCAATAACACTGCAAGTCCTGGGCTAGGACAGCCTCATGTTTGTCTGTGGTCAGATCCATAGCATAAATCTGGTGTATAGTGGAACTCTTGTGTTCAATCTGTTTTGACTAGTCTAAAGGTATGGAGGTTTACCATCTGCCCATCTAGCTCAGTTTCAGGGGTTCGGGCATGCAAGTACATCCACAACCATGAGCCTCAGGGAACTGACCTGTAGGTCACACAGGACTTAGACTGGAGAAGTCTCCAGGGAGACCTTATTGCAGCTTTTCAGTACTTAAAAGGGGCCTATAAGAAAGATGGGGACAGACTTTTTAGCAGGGCCTGTTACGACAGGACAATTGGTAATGGTTTTAAACTAAAAGAGAGAAGATTCAGGCTAGACATGAGGAAGAAATTTTTTACAATGAGAGTGGTGAAACACTGGCCCAAGTTGCCCAGAGAGGTGGTAGATGCCCCATCCCTGGAGACATTCAAGGCCAGGCTGGATGGCAGTCTGAGTAACCTGATCTAGTTGAAGATATCCCTGCTGATTGGGTGGGGGTTAGACTAGATGACCTTTGAAGGTCCCTTCCAGCTCGAACTATTCTATGATTCTATGACTCCATATCATAAAGGTACAAACAGGTGTTTTGGTTCCTACAACAAGGACCGAGCCACCAGAAATTATCCAGTAGCTCCATAGAGTGGTTCAAGGTAAAGCAGAGAGAAGCTCTGCAGAAATAAGTGTCAGGAGTTAAACCTGCCCAGGAGAACCCTGGGGAAGATGATTGTGTGTTAGCTCTGTGTTTGGCAATCTCTGCAAGATTTACTGTCCTGAGAAGGAAGATGAAATAATTTCTTGAGGCAGTGTCAGCTGCAACAACTGTTAATGGCAGAACAAGGAGATGTCACTTTTTCCATCTCTGGCTTTGGAGAGACCAGATTCAGCAGATGTCAGCCAACACCTGCACATTGCTGTCCTTGCTCTGCTTCCACCTCCCACTCTGCCAGTGAGGCAGGCATGGAGCAGCGGTGGGGACAAGGACAGGGGACTTGGAGCTGCCTGCTCAAGCAGCTGTTTGCACACTCCTCAGTGACCTCTAACCATGGTAGCAGGACTACTTTTCCTGAAGCCAGCTCTGTATAGCTACAAGCCAGATACACAAAATAAAAACCAGACTGTTTTATCACTTAAGATAAATTTTATCGTAGGCAAATAGATAAATGGTTGATCAGATATCTTCTTTCTCACTATCCCGTAAGAAATCTGTCAGCAAAGCTCAGGGGGAAGCTGCACTCAGTCTGAGTTAACATACAGAAGGTGACTAGCAGGGCCCAGCATGAGAGCAGGAGCCTTGTGTGATTCCACTCTGAGACACAGGAGCCAGCCAGAGACATGAGTCCTTGGTGGGGGGGCAGCTTGTGAACAGCAAAGAAGGGTTAGAAGTGCAATTAGTCTGTGTGACAACTGTGACCACCTTCTGTCACCACCCTCAGCCAGGCCAAATCCTCCTTCTCCCCTCTCTTGCACAAAGCTGGGATAAGGCACAGGCCTTATAAACATGCCCAGCTGCTTGTCAGTCCACAGGAAAAAACAACAAACACAGCCACAGCAACAGGCAGGCCTGTATATGGGCAAGCACAGACTACTGGCAGGCGTGACTGGCTGTCAGACCTTGCATGGGCCCTAAGTAGGGAAGTCTAGGATACTGGAGAACCCTTATGGGATTTAGCAGCAGTCAGTCTTCTTCTTGCGGTTAATACTGACACAGGTAGACCAACACAGCACAAAGGAGACTTAAAATTATAGTATGGGTACCAAGGTACTGTGCAATCCAAGCTACAGGATGGGGAAAACACTGAGGCAGTTCCTTTGATCTTTCTGTGTAAGGCATTTCCCTCTCGTTCACACATCCGCACTCAGGGATGCGTGATATGGGAAAAAAATGCTGATGGCTGAAACTCCATGAGCTATTGCATGTCAAGGACCAGGTATCTTCAGACCCAGCAAGCTTCAATCCTGCACATCTTGGTCCCTTAGCATGACAACGGGGCTTTATGATTTCTTACGGCTTCTCAGCTACAGGCAGCTCTAGAAGACATCAGCTGGGTTGCAGTTATTGCTGACCTGCCCCTACATAAGTAAGAATGAAAGGGGACAAATTCCCATCATCTGTATCCCTCAGCTATTGTCCTTTCACCGCTGTGCTCAGCAGGACACTTTTTCAGAAGAGGGTCATATTTTGTGTTTTCTATCAAAGCTCTGGTGTGCTATGTCTTTGAAGTGAAAGTCAAAACTCCAGAACAAGCAGTGTGGGAGGAGGCAGGCACTGACACTATGCAATCTTGCATCTGCCCTACCATATTGCCTAGCCTGAAATTATTTCCCCCACTCATTTTTGGGATCTGGTACTCAGTCCCTCCGCAGACTCAAGACCTGACATCTCTGTGTAGAACGGAAAGGGTCACACAGGAGACTCAGCCTGCGCCCTTTCTCAGGAGACAACGCTGCTAGAGAACTCTGGGGAATATGCAGGATTAGTCCTTTACCACTCTTCCTAAGAAATTTCAGTCGTTATCTTAGCAACGATACTTAGCAGGGTTTAAGTGGGTAACACAGTGTCAGAGTCGACAAGGCGGAAGGAATACTATATGTTGCAAGCTTCTAGAAATGACACCAGAAGCCTAACTGGAGAGGTCATGAAATCTGGATCTCTGCCCCGCCTTAGGTCACTGGATCAGCCAGTCTAGCAGAGTGACTTCCCTTAGTCTTCCTGTAGAAGGAGATGGCACTAACCCGCTGTCCAACCTGGTCCTACCCTTCCTTTTGTGTCCTGAGTCCAGACAGCATCACAACGTGTTCTATATGTTGGAGGTATTGCTGACCTGTGGTTAACGCAAACAGTTTGCTTAAGTGCTCTCTTCAATAATCAACATTTTAATTCTGAGATGACTCACCAGTGGCATTGTTGGACCATCATCCCAACCTAAGGCAGTGCGTATCTGCCTGCGCTTTCCCATCTCTGCTCTGTTCTAGTAAACAACTTCCACTTCTTCCTGCCAGCACTGCCTGTCTGGAGGGATTGTTATGACCAAGGGCTCTGCTCAGCTAACGGTTCCAGGCTCAAGCCGTCTCCCTGCCACTGCAAACCAAAGTGCTGGTCCATGCCTTCCCCACACCCTGCAGCCTCTGGTCTGCATCGCAGTCCCCAGACTGAGGCTGAATATGACTATTCAGGAGCCATGAGGAGTGTGCGGTGCAGAAGAAGGAGCAGAGTTCATAGTGATCTGCGCAAGAGGAACCAGGAACATAGACCACGCGTCCTACCACAAGCCATGCAGTGCACTGCAGGCACCAGGGCATTAGGGCCTGGATTCACCCTTGGACCACAGTCGCTGCAGCCAGATCTCACATAATGCAATGAGCTCTGTAATTACTCAATTTATCTCTTCATTCCATCCCAGAGAGGAATGAAGTACTGCGTCTTTCTCTTCCATCTGGGGCCACCTGATGCCCCTTTGGGGATGACACCAGATCTATCCCATACCTCGTGCCTACATGAGCTGAAATGTTGCCCTTTAGGGTGTCAGGCACATGGCCAGCCCCACTGCAGCTCGTGCAAAGTGACAGCATTTCTGCACGCAGCTCCGTTCCATTCAGCCTCTCCCAGCAGCTGCTGTGGGGGTGATGGGGACAAGCAGATCTTTTTTCAGACCCCCTGGGGACAGGCTTCAACAGGTCTGTTTATTCATTGATTTAAGAAATCCAGCGCAATTATGATTAAGCCACTGAGAAAGGAGCCCAGGCTGCGCACTTGGCTCAGGGCAGAGCTTTTGCCACTCTGCTCACTGCTGTGCTTGCTTCATTGAAACCCTGTCCGCACCACCATCAAGGACACAGTGCAGTCACAGTGCTGGTTTTGTCACTTAGCTGCAGATCACACAACTTTCTGGCAGCAGACACTCCATCTGCCAAAGTCTCAAGGCTCTGTGATGAAGAAGACAGAGAAACAATCCTGGCCATTGCCACCGCTCAGTGACAATAGCCTCTGCCACATTGTCTTTGTTGGGCAGCACTGATCCTCATCAGCATGATTGGCTCCTGCAAAAGACAGCCTTGGCCCTGATGGAGTTTTATAGTTTGATCTGTTTTCCCGAAGATGTCAGTGTTCCAGCAGTTCAAGTCTGCCTTAGTTTGGAAATAAACCCTAAAATCTTGCTAATCCTTTCTCATCAAGCCAGTTTTGCATCTTGTGCCCAGCTCTGCTGAGACCACTTCCTGCCATGCTGAGCAGTTGCAAACTGGAGAATCTGGGAGCCCCACACATCTCCAGTTGCAACACAGAGTGTCCTCAAAATGAAAAATGTTGCAGAATCACAGTATGGCTGATGCTGGACAGGACCTCTGGAGGTTGCCCAGTCCAACCTCCTACTCAAAACAGACACAGCTAGAGCAGGTTGACCAGGGGTTTTGAATATCTCCAAAGACAGAGACATGACAACCAATTTTCCAATGTTTGGTGACCATCACTCTAAAGCCATTTTTCTTATGTTTGAATGGAAATCCCTGTCTCTCAATTTGTGTACCTTGCCTCTTGTCCTGTCACCCATTACCACTATGAAGGCTCTGGCTGTGTCTTTTTTTTGTACCCACTCATTGGTTATTTATACAGATTGAACAGAACAGAACAGAATTAGAATAGAATAGAATAGAATAGAATAGAATAGAATAGAATAGAATAGAATAATAGAAATAGTAGAATGTATTTCAGTTGGAAGGGACCTGCAACGATCATCCAGTCCAACTGTCTGACCAATTCAGGGCTGACCAAGTTAAAGCATGTTATTAAAGACATTGTCCAAATGCCTCTTAAACACTGACAGTCTTGGGGCATTGACCACCTCTCTAGGAAGCCTGTTGCAGTTTGTGAACACCCTCTTGGTAAAGAAATGTTTTCAAATGTCCAGTGAGACCCGACTTCCCTACTCCCATGGGGAGTGTGGTCTAGGGCTTCACCACAGCCTCTTTGTTGCGCCAAGGGGAATTGACATAGTGCAGCACCCCACTGACAGGGCCACGCTTGGTGGGATCTATGGCCAGCAGGCTCCGCAGCATCAGGGCAGCCTCAGCCGTCAGGCGTTTCCAGTGGCGGGGCAGGTCCTCCTCCAGGCCTGTCTCCTGCCACTGCATGAAGTCCTCAAAGAAAGGGTCATCTGGCAGGCTTTGCTCCCAGGGGAAGTAGCCAGTCAGCAGGCAGAAAAGCAGCACGCCAAAGGCCCAGGCATCCAAGCTGGTGTCAATAGGCACACCCTGGGCATCAGCAGTGTTGCTCAGCTCAGGGGCAGTGTAAGGGATTACCCCAGCCACCAGCTTCAGCTTGGTACCCTTGGGCCGCGTAAGCCCGAAGTCAGTCAGCTTGATGCGCCGGCACTCAGGATCAAAAAGCAGCACGTTCTCAGGCTTGACATCACGGTACACGAGCCCTCGGCTGTGGATGAACTCCAGCGCACTCACAAGCTGCTTGGCACACTCCTTAGCGGCTGGCTCAGGAATCCCATCCTGCACAGGGAGAGAGATAGGCGATACAGAACACACAGATCATCTTGGCAGCCCTACCAGCTGGGGTCTCACCTGCATGCTCTGCACTGGGGAAGACCTCTGCATTTCTGGTCTTGCAAGCCTGAAGCTGCTTCAATCTGTAAACCCCAGAGATGAGAGATGCACACACCCCATTGCCTTTATCTCCCTCCCTCCAACCCAGCCAGTCTGCACAGGGGCCAAATGCTACAGTACAGGTCCCCACGGCCTTGTAGCAGCACTCACCCGGGGTTTGATGATAGAAATGAGATCTTTGTGCAGTGCTGGTTCGTAGAGGAAGCCATAGTACTGGCTGGACTCAATGGCAATTCCAAACATGCTAATGATGGCAGGGTGGGTGGCGAGGGAGAGCGCCACACAGTATTCATACAGGAAGGTATGCAGCTTGGTACTGGCTTTGGGTAGCAGCTTGAGAGCCATAGGAGTCCCTGTAGTTGGGGAAAAGTGGGTTAGACTCTTCTGAAAGTTATTCACGTCAAGGCCAGACAGAGAGGACACAGAGCAGCTGTGGGTCCAGACACTCACAGCCACAGGAAGGTCTCTGGCCCAACGTTTTGTGTGGGTATGCCCCACGGACACCTGATCTGGGAACAGGCAGTCAGTGCACACACAGGAGCACTGGGTAGAGGAATGGAAATTCAGGCTACGTGGGCTCATTGGTCTGAGCTGAGACTACTGGGAAAGAGTAGTGTCAGGGCCCTTTGGGCACTCATAGACCTTAATGGCCTTGGCCAACCCCACCTAGAACCTCTACTTACACCTTCTGTCCACGAGGCCTGAGGGCACTAATTAAGCTCAAGCTTGGGGTGCCACTCCTTTCCTGAGCTGCATGGTGGGACTGCTGGTTTCCAGCTGTATCACATCCACGTCAGTGCCTAGCCATGAGCTCTATTGATCCTGACTTGTGGATTTATATCCTGGCTTGATCTTGGACCTGCGTCATCACCATAATCTTGCCTGATGGTCAGAGCTGCCCCCTGGCATCACCTGCACCCTGGCTGGGTGCAGTGGGATGGTCCCTGTCTGGGGAGGTCCCTATCCTACCAGTCTCCCAGGGGACCCCCACCATGCCTGGTGCAAAGCCCCAAGGAGTCGCAAGCCCACTGAGCGCCCTGGTGAGCGGAGAGAAGGCAAGGCACAGTAGTTCGCAGGGAGTTATTGGTTCCTTACCTCTCTGCCTGTGGGTCACTAGCATCACGTGGCCATACTTGCCCCTGCCCAGCTCCCGAATAACCTCATAGTGCTCGGCCACCTCAGTGCGCACCAGGCTCTGAGCTGTGATCTCCAGGAGCTCCTCTAGCACCGTTGGTGCCACTGTCCCCGTCGCTGTTGCAGCTGAGCTCTCGGCCATTGCTGAGTGCTGCAGAAACAGCACAGCCCAGGTCAGGAAAATCACAGCATGCACAGAGGAAAGCAGATTTGGCATGCCATGCAAACTGTGCTAGACAGGGTGTGTTTCTGCCACTTGGAGCCTGAGCACTTCCACAGCTGCGCTAGAGTTGAGCTTGTGTTTTTGTACAGTACACCTCCAAGAAAAGCCCCTCATCATATAAAAGGTCCCTGTACAGAAAAGAACCTCCCTCAGCCCTCTGATCCTTTCTGGCCTCCAGAGAGGTGCTTGTCTTTCTCAAATTGTAATCCCTGGAGCCTCTAATTTCAAAGATCTGGAACACCTTTCTGTGTCTCTACTAAAGCTTGGCCTTCTAGATCCCTTCTTAGTCTACTCTCCAAGGTGTTAGGCAACAAGCAAAATGTTAATAGAGCCCCAGATTATCAAGCATGATCCGGTCCTCTTGCTCTCGCTAGCCTACTGGAGAGAGACCATGTCTCCCTACACAGGAACCCACCCCTACTGCTTATTGAAGAAAGCACTTGAGGTAGCAGCAGCGACAGACTTGCCCCTTAGGCAGAGGCACAGCTAGCCCATGACAAAAAAGGGATTACTAATCAGAGTCAGTGTGCTCCGAGCAAGCCAAAGGGAGCTCAGTACCTCACATGCTTGCTGACATTTCTGACCCAAAGTCACTCCTCTGTACATCCAAGAAACTTAGGAAGGAAGCTTGGACACCAATGGCATTTTGAGATACAGCCAGCTGCTTCAGACCCATTTCAGAGAAATGCTTTTTACAGCCCACTCATCCAGCTACAAGTTAGCATTTTAACGCATCTGTGGCAGCACTTCCTGACTACCTCCCCCTGCTCTGAACACAGGCACCTCAGACCTGGGAGTGCCCTCTGCCTTCAGAGCTAGGTTGTAGAACCACAGTCACAGGATGGTCAAGATTAGAAAATCACCAAGTGCAACCTCCTGTTCAGAGCAAGGTTAACTAAAACAGGTTGCTCAGAACTGTGTTCAGTCCAATTTTCAGTATCTCCAAGGACAGAGACTCCACAACTGCTCTGGACAACTTGTTCCACTGCTAGATCACCTTTGCAGTAAAAAAGTCTTTTCTTATGCTTAAGTAGAAATTTCATGTTTCAGTCCATGCCCATTGCCTCTTGTGTTGTCACTCAATAGCACAGAGAAGACTCTGGCTGTATCTTTTTTACACTTTCCCATCAGCTATTTATACACATCGATAAGATGATTGCCTCAAGCCTTGTCCTCTTGAGTCTAAACAAGTTCCAGTTCTCTGAGCCTCTCCTTATATGAGAGATGCTCCTGTATCTTAATCATCTTCATGGACTTTTCCAGATTTGTTCCAGTATGTCCACATCTCTCTTCTCCTGGGGAGCCCAGAACTGGACCTGCTACTCCAGATGTGGCCTCACCAGTGCTGAGTAGAGAGGAAGGTCATCTCTCTTGACCTGCTGGTAATGCTTTTCCTAATACAGCTCAGGATGCAACCCAAGAGCCTGAGGGTTGCAGCATCCTTGGGTATGTCTTAAACAGTATGCAGTAAGACAGAGCTGTGGTGTAAAACAAGTGGCTCACCTCTGCATATACGAAATCTGGATCTCTTCCCACGAAATATTCTGACTCACATGACACCTTTTCGGGGAGTAAAGTGATTTGCCCTACATTTCTACAAAGGCTTTGGCTTGGTGTGAGAGCCAACAGCAGCCCAAGTTAGTACAGTCCGCAGGGAGTTCAACACTGAACAAGTGCGTGCACAGGAGGAAATGAATGGAAGGCTGGGGAGAAACTTACAGGGAAAGTATTTTAGAGATTTTGCAGGTTGCTGCCTGACTGGCACAGCCTGAAAAATTGCACACAGCGAGGGCATTGCACAATCCACAAACAGACCCACTCTGCCACTGACGTTTCCAAACTGCTGTTGCCACTTTTAGGTGTCAAAAAGAATAGCTGCAAAAGCATTTTAAAGAGTCCTGGCTAGGAATAAATTTAAAATGTAACAGACCTTTGAAAGACATAGACCTCCCCTTGATATTAGATAGGTTAAAGCCACACTAAATAGGGAGTGGAACAACAGGAGAGATATCTGCTTGTCTTGTGCGAAACACATTAGATTTATATTTGTGAAAAAAATACCAAAAGATCTCTTTTGTAAGACAGTGTTTCTCTTATATCAAATTCATGGTCACATACAAGTTCTTGTCAGCAAATGGTTCACGATCTTCTCAGATAACTTAATTTCTCAAACTTGAGTTAGATAAAATTTCTTCCCTTGTAGGCTGACCACCTGTTAGTGCTACCTAATCCAAAGGTTAGAATCTTCTCGCTGTATCCACTTAACATATTATTCAATAATGATATAATTTTCAAATATCTATTAATTAATCTGGTTTTGTTTATATTGAATTATTTATTATATGGTTTATCTATTTTTATATGATTCATTAATTATCTACTATTTACTGTCTGAAAAGCTGATTTGTGAATGGGACAGTATGCTTCTCTGTATATTCTTCGTTCTCACTCCAGCTTTGGGACCCAAAACACTTCAGCCCCTAAGCTTTTTCAATTGAAAAAAAAAAAAAAATCAAAAAAACCTCTTGTGTCCTTCCACTCCACATTTCAAGTGAAGTGCAATACAAATGGCAAGGATCTATACTACAGAGCTTTAACCCGTTATGGGAGGGCAGATTGTCTGGGTACAGAACAGAGCATCCAAGTGAAATAGCCAGCTTGGAAAAACAGATAGCCAGAGAATATGGGTAGAGTGTCTTGAGGAACACTGACAACCCTGTGGATCAGATCAGGGCTCCGTATGAAGGAAGCCCCAGCTGCAGTCTCTCTAGACAAATTTGCAGGCTTTGGCCCTTGCTGCCCTTGAGGAAACTGATTACAAGACACGGTCCGTATTTCAGGAAATAGCCAAAGTTGTCATGTCTTTCTCTGAGATGCCACCACCGTTAGCTAGGAAGCTAAGTGACAGCCCAGTCTGAGTCACCACTGAATGAAGTGAGCCTGGGTCTTCTGCACCTACCTCAGTTACCTTCCAGAGTGCCATTTGTCCTTTGCAGAGCGACAAGCACTGGGGAGGAGTCCACCAGAGCCCTGGCCAGGGTGAACTCACCATTTAGCTGTACTATATTGTAGGCAGCAGTCAGGGTCATTTTCAAAACTGTCCTTTCCTCCACTATCCTTCCTGTGCACCATCCCTACTAGACGTCCTGGTTCCAAGCTGTTGGCATGTGAGAAACTCTGATTCCCTAAAAGAGTCTCTAACTATAACAGCAAGAAATTCACATCCTTTCCACCATCAGGAGGTGCTTCCCAGCTTCCTGAGGAGTTGAGGAGCAGCTATCTGATGGAGATACAGTGTCTTAGTCTAGGTAATGTTATTATGGTTCTTCAACCAAAATTATTAATATATTTCGTCCATAACAGCACTTCATACATGTCAAGAGTCAAAGACAGTACAATCTTTGTATAAAAGAGATGGTTCTATCATGACAGGATCACAGAGGTGTTCAGGCTGGAAGGGACCTCTTGAGATCATCTAATCCAATTTCCCTGCTTAAGCAGGGACAGCTAAAGCAGGTTATCTGGGAAGGTGTCCAGTAAGTTTTTTAATACATCCACAGATAGGGCCTCCATAACCTCTCTGGACAACCTATCACACTGTTTAGCCACTACCATGATTAAAAAAAAGAAAAAAAGAAAAAAAAAAAGGTGTTTTCTTGTGTTTAGATGGAATTTCTTGTGTTTCAACTTGTTCACAGTGTCTCTTGTCCTGTAAACGAGCGCTACTGAGAAATCTGGCTCCCTTTCCTTTATTCTGTCTCATCAGGTATTTATATATACTGATAAGATCCCCTCTGAGCCTTCTCTTTTCCAAACTGAAGAGTTTCAGTTGTCTCAGCCTCTCCTCATATCAAAGACGTTCCATTAAAAATGGCCTTGAGCATATGGCATGTAAAGTCCATTTTCTCATCTGAGCTTCTACAGAACTTTAACCCAAACCAAATAACCAACAACATTCGGGGCATCTCTCACAAAAAGTCATGCAGACTCGATCCAAAGACAAATTTTGGTCAACTATAAAAGCCGGTGTTAACATTCTTGCTGTTACATATTTATAAGATATCCTACTGTGAATTTACCTAACCTGCTGCTGAAGTTTCTCAACCAGAGAAAAGAGCTTTTTAGTACCTATTGTATTTCTCCTGACTGTTGCGGGGTTTACATGTGCTATGGTCAGAGGCACGACCGCAGCCTATGAGAATATATTTTGAACTAATTAAAATGAATAAAACTAGCAGGGTACAGTCTAAAACTCAGGCTATGTATCCAACCAACATTTTACTTAGGCTTCACAAACAACCTGGCACACTGCTTCTGCAGTGCCCACATCAATTAGTCCAAAAACAGATAGGATGCGTCTGGAAATTGTAGCCACATTTTGAAGAAACATCTCCACGGCCTCTGATCAAGACACCTCTTAGTCTTCTTATTGATTAAATGCCTTCATCAACTTCTGCCCAATTCTCAAACCAAGGCCTTTTGTCCACCTCTCAGATCTGTTTTATGGCTCTTTTCTAAAGCCTCAACATTTTTTTCAGCCCCCCACGTTAAAACACCAACTGCTCCTGGGGGAATGCCTCCTGTGAGGCATGGAGCCAGAATTGCCTTCTGCCTCAGGCTGTGGCCCCAAGATCTTTTTCTGCAGGAATGCCACACTGAGAACCAGTACTACCTTATGTACCCATTACGACTCCAGACCTTTCCCAAAATACTGTTTTTTCCAGGGGAAAACTCCACTTCTCCACGGGTCCCCCTGAGTGCCTTGTTTCTACCTGAATACTTTTCCATTGCCTTTAGTAAAGCTCATTTTGCTCAAATGGACTTTGTTTATCAAGTAATTCAGACCACTTAGTGTCTCTGTTGTTACCAAATCATCAGGTTTGTTTCTGTCTAGGGTCTGTGCAAGGACCCTATCTGCAGGGGTTTCCCATCAACCTCTAAATTTTTGACAGGAGTTCGGAGCAATTCTCAGACTGGTATTGGTTTGTACAGCACCTTCCAGAAACATCCCATGCACTGATCATTCCCTGAAAGCTATCTGTAGAATGCATCCCGACTTTGGCCAAAATCAATAAAGTACACATTTATAATGGACTGAAAAATAAGTCCACTATTGTGGAAATCATAACATTTTATTGGTGTCCTCACCCTACACAATTAATTTTCTTAAATCCTGACTCTGTTATAACACTTTTACCTTTGTCAATGATCTAGAAGACAGCACTGAAATCATCCAGAAAATGTTCGTAAATGATACAAAATGGGTTTGGGTAGTGTCACGGTTTAAGCTGAGCTAGGAATTCAAAACTGTCACAGCCACTTGCTCACTTGTCTCCACCCCCAAATAGGGCAGAGAATCAAAAGGGAAAGGAGAAACTCATGGATTAAGATACACACAGTTTAATAGAATAGGAAAATAATACTAATGTACTACTAATAATACTAATACATATAGAAAACGGAGAATAGAAAACAAATTAAAAGATATTCAATGCAAATCCTCACAAACTCTGTCCACACCGAGGAACCAGACACAGGCAGCAGCACCTGGTCCCAACAGCCGGTTGCAGAGAGAGAAGAGAGAAAAAGGCAGAAAGGCCCAGAGGCCTCTGCAAAACTGCAGGATGGCAAAAGGCCGAACTAAAGAAACTCCTGAACAGAACTCCATCAAAACAGAGCAGAAATCAAAATGAGTCTCCCTCTCTGTCTTCCTCCTCCCTCCTAGCTGGAAAATCCTGACTCTCCTTAAATATGAAGCATGACACTAATGGGATGGAATATTTTTATTGATCAGTCTGGGTGTCAGTCAGAGTCTGCCCCATCTATGTCCCCCTTCCCAGCTGCCTCATACCTGTGGGCTGAATGCTCAGAGGCCTTGGCTCCCAGACAACAACTTAAAAACATTAACTCTGTTCCGGGGTGTTATCTTCTTGTTCTCAAACTAAATCAAAACAATGACTGTGCTAGCTATGAAAAAGAAAGCTTTCTAGCTGCACGAAGAAAATTAACTCATTTTCAGTCAAAACAGCACAGGTAGATAACACATTGCTTGATAAAAGTAGTGCATGCACATACACACATACAAAAGTGTTTCAAATGACCGAAGAAGTCAGGAGTTTAATGTGGCACTGAGTAA
This sequence comes from Pampusana beccarii, assembly GCA_013399365.1. Classification (NCBI taxonomy): domain Eukaryota; kingdom Metazoa; phylum Chordata; class Aves; order Columbiformes; family Columbidae; genus Pampusana; species Pampusana beccarii. The sequence continues at coordinate 23,564 of VWYH01000897.1, forward strand.
CAGTAAAAAAAAAAAAACAGTAAAAAATCAAATTAATCAGAAGAATCTAAGTTCTTTGTGCTGCTTTGTACATAAAATGTGCACTGTGTGAACCCAGAAACTTAGGTCTGGTATAGTCTCACTTCCTTTGCAGACCTTAATATGTAGGATGATACAGAATTGCACTACAAATAATCTACAGTGATGTAGATACACATCTTAATGATACAGATTGAAGTCTAAGAGAAGAACTGTAGAAGAGTTACTGATCTTGCAGGTTCCACTCTGACATCCATTCTGCTGAAGAGAATGCCTGAAAAGCATCAGATGCAGGAAACATCAGCAATGAGATACATACTAGCATTTCCCAGATGCTAAACTAGGAAAATAAAATTCACTTTTAGAAAAAAAAAAAAGAAAAAAAAAAGCCATTCTGCTTTACGTAGAGTAATCTAGATTATAACAAAAGGAGAGATTTGTTCTGAGATGATGTGCCTCTTACAGTTCACTGTAGTTTCTGCCGAGGTTCTTACAAACAGATGCCCTGAGACAGTCTGAAATTTAATCTCCGAAAATCAGCTGAGTTAGGAAAGCTGTATTTCTAAGAGCTGGCCACCTGCTAATGATTTCTGCACGGGAATTGAGGATATCATGCATCAGTGGAATTTGTATTCTTATTAGAAATGCATTCCTTCCATTTGCTCAGTTTTGCATTCTTATTGATCTAGTTTTTTATTATGGTTTTTAGAATGTTAAGAACCTATTGATGTGAAAGCCTTGTTTCTCTAGGGTAAATTTCCTGAACTCTTTTGGTGGCTAGTTGGTGAGTCACCACAATTAGCTATTGGATGTTTTCTATATTTTTAATGGTATCAGTGAGATCACAGTTCAGCATGTTAGTGCTGGTTTCCACAGTTTGACAGAAAAAGGCACAGAGAAGAACTACAAGAATGACAACACGGCTCAGTTACAGGGAAAACTTAGAGGGGAGCAGTCTTTTTAGCTCATCAAATAGATATCGAAGAAGTGAATCTGTCATCTGTTTGTATGTTTGTGGGTACTAGAAGTTCACTACAGAGGGCATTATGATAAAGCATTATAATAAAACCAATAGCTGAAGCTGAAATGAGGCAAACTCAGAACTCAGTTGTCATGCAGTTTTTGTGAAGGAGGATATTTGCCCCTAAAAATCTCATCAAACAGTATGGAAAAATACCCTTCCATCTCTGGAACTTTTAGCTCAAGAATGACAACTTTTCTTTTTCCCCAAAAGGTACACTTTAGCACAAACCACTTTTAATACAGGCAAGAGATCAGAACGGATTATCGCAGTGGTTGTTTCTGGCCTTATTGCTGATAGATTTACGAGCTTCTTTCTAAAACTGGTCAGCAGGCTAGTGCTTAATCTCACTGCAGAGAATGCATGACTGTCCCCTTAGCAGAACTGTGTATTGCTCTTCTGAGGCAGAAACACCTCGCAACCTCCCCAAAGAGACCCCCGCCAGCCTCTCCCCAGCAAGCAGGACACCACTATCTCCATGCAGCAGCCTCCTCGGACAGAAATCTGCAGCAATCTTGCTGGGACCAAGCCACATCACACCCTCCTCCCAACCAACCAGCCGGTACCACGGCACCATCCCACTGGACATAACCGAACACAAGGCAACCTTTTGGGGCACAGCCACCCAAAAAGCTCACCATCAACCAGATGTGGGAAACGGGTGCACTCCACGTTGTGCCGGCACACTACGACGGAGTCTCCAAAACCAGTTTGCGAGGGGTGGGCTCCCAGTCATGCCTTTTTACGTGCCTGTCTGCTCTCCTTCATCCTGCCATGCTGTAACCTTTCATCCCACACTCCCTCCCTGTCTGTACCAAGCCTCTCACCTTCTCCAGCAGCGCAGCACTGCCGGCCAGCCGTGGACTGCCTGGCTTCCCCGCGGCAGCCTCTGGGCTGGGTTCAGCCTGTGCCGAGCAGCCGGAGGGGGCTGCCAGGCATTACGGGGCCAAGCGTGACGCTCCGCCCCTTCCCCATGTCTCTGGTCCTGGGGGCAGACTGTGTCCCTGCTGAAGGTCACCTCTAGGGGGAGGAAGAAAAGAAGGGTAATGGGAGGAGGTAGAGGGCTATCCATCTGCACTGTTTGTGGAGGGAGAGGTGTTGCAGGGATCAGGGTGGGGTTGTTGTTTCTGCCCTAGCCATATCATCATATGCCCCAGAGACCCTTCAGCAGACCCACCCTGTTCAGCCCTTCCCTCCGGCTTGGGCTGTCGTTACAGCTGAGAGAGCAAAGCCGCTCCCCAGGCTGGGGCATGGTCCTTGTGCTGGGTCTGTGACAAGTGAGAGCACGTCCTTGGTGGTAGAGCTCAGAAGCACCGTGAGCTGCCAACACTTGCTCTTGGCCACCAAAGGGGCTGAAGACATGTCAGTCACAATTGCCTGTGTCAGTGGACACCAGAGACCAGGCACAAGCCACAGCTGGTTCAAAGCCCCTTCACAGGGCCAGGCTGCTCACACAAGCCAGTACTACAGAGCATTATGGTAACTGCAATGATTTGCCGGCGTTTCACCTGTTCTCAGTACCTCCACCAAGACTTTATTCCTGTGCCAAAGTCCTCTTTCTTCCACCAAAGTGTGGAGAAGAAAGCGCCTTCTGGGGACATGGATAACATGTAGGTCTTAGGTCTTGGCTCTGAAGCAGTGTTTTTTTTCTCTCTCAGAGATGGATCAACTTGTGTATCTGAAGGAGTGATGCATGCAGCTGTTACATAGGAGTGTCACTGCATGGGGTCACCTGTTCCCCAGAACTGGAGCCATACAAGGGACCTGCCTGTAAGGCTTCACCTGCCCTCATGAGCCTCTGTGCTCCCTCTGGGGGCACAGTATGGTGAGGAAGGCTGAGAGGGGACAGAGGCGAAAAACAGTCTGACAGGAGAGAGCAGAACAGCCCCCATAGCCATAAGTACTCTGGGTCTCTAGCACACGGCTGAACCTTCTTTCTTGCTCTCTGAAGGGAGGGTAATTACACCAAAGGCTTATCACTCAGTGCTCTGCCCTCCATAGGGGCAATAAGGTGAGATGCACTGGCCCACCATCACAGACCTCTGAAGAGCTGGTCTGCTGCCTCTCAGAGATGGTGCAAATCAGAGGGCAAGAGGAGTAGCACAGTCAGGATCCCAGCTGTCCCTGTGCTTCTGGAGAAGAGGTGGGGAGTGAGGTTGTGGTGTTGATGACCTAGATGTCTTCTGCCATTCAAGGCTGCCTCATCACACTCGTTCTTAAAGGATGCTCCAATGACTGGGAAAGGCCTTCAATGTGCAAAGTCTCTACAGGCAGGAACATTACAGTTGAGGGTGGCACAAGTTTATAGGAGAAACCTATCCAATATCCAAGAATTCAGCACTGGGATAAATGGTGTAGTCTAGCCACTGCTCCCCAGGCACATGGCCCTTGTGTTATCCGGTCTTCTCAGGGACAAGAATGAGTGAGACTGTTGCCTCTACCAGAGACACAAGTCAGAAGTTGAATCGAAAAGTGTCCCTCAAGACTTGCTTTAAGTCACAGTTACAAGCCAACACTGGGAAAGGAGCCTGGATTTCCTGACTCCTCAGTCCTTCTCCCCTCCACTGCCATCAGTAACTCAAATCTAGATCCAGATCTAGGAACAGAATACAGTAGTCTTCCTGATTTTTCAGATAATTTTTTAAGAGACAGATTCCAAATGTTTTCCATTCCTGCTGAACGTGGGACCTGCTGAGTGGTTTGGCTTAAAGAAGAGACCTGTTTCACAGACTTACCTGCAGTCCACCAACAAGTAGTAATTTATCTGAGGGCTGGTCCCTTTCCTGCAGTTCATCTACCACAACATCTGCAGGGCTTGTCATGCATCCCCATGACACAGAGAAAATGTCACATACTGTTTATCACACATGCATGTGAGACTCCCTGCTCTCTGTTCCCTGAGGATTCGGCACAGAGCAGCTGTTGGAGGTCCTAGGGCCTGCTGTCTTACTAATGAAATCAGCATTTGTGCATTTAAGGACCTCTTTAATTTAACACCTACAACTATCTCACCCATGCTGCGCACATTTTGTCCTGCTGGCAACCAAGATATTGGTCGAAGTCAGCACTGACAGAGCTGGAAATATGATGTAGCCAAGCCTGTGTTTGTCTTTTGGAAAGTTTGTCCCAGGCTGTGGGCTTGAGGATACACTGTCTTCAGTCATGCAGAACCATTTGTCTTCAGCACTATAAGCAGACCCACAAAGAGTCTTGAAGTAAGTCAAAGTCAGTTGTGGATCTCTGCACATCCTTCACAAAAACTCTGTAGGCAACCATTGGAGGTGAAGAGGAAAAGTGGGAGAAATGAGGAATTACAAGTATGTATTATTGTCCACTGCTAAGACTCCTTTCAAATGAATGTTTACATTTTGTGGCACACAAGCAGTGGAGATGGCCTATGATATCTAGCAAATAATTAAGAAAATGCATCCTTTTCCTCCTCTGAATTATTGTTTGGTTTAGCATAATAAATATCCTGTCCCTTGCACACCTGGCTCAGAATAGGCAGCACAAATTAAAATACCGGAACATGAACATTCCCAAAGGCCAGACATGGCAGCCGGTGTCACAAAGTCATCACAGTGACAACTGCATGAGGAACAGCTGGAACTAAAGCAACTGCAGTGAAGGGACCTAGTTGAGGAAGGACTCTCCCACACCTCTTTAGTCCTTGCTTTATTTCCCTTATTCCTCTTCCTCATCAAACACACAGCACTCCGTTTCACTCTCATCAGAACATCAGCAGTTCTTTAAGTACACACCATACATAACTCTAAAGGATCGGGGTTGAATTTCTGTTAGTGAGTGCTCTAAGTCAGATAATGCCAGAGGTATGGTTGCAGCTGGAGCACTGAGGGGATTGGCTGGTCCAAGACACCATTAGCAGGACACTCAGTTTCTCATGTGTTGGCCTTAGTGTTAACTCTTTTTCACAATATCCCTGGCTAATGACTCTCATGATTTCCACTAAAGGTAAGTTGGGTGAGGAGGTCTGTACTCCTGTTTCAGGGTTGCCCAACTCCACATGGCTCTTTAGTTTTTATTCTGTACTTTGAGAGGCACCTGCAGTGTCTAGGGTGATGGAAGATTTGATGTCATTTGAATCCAAGAGAGCACTCTTTGATGGTATGGGGGCTTATCAGCAGGGATATGTGTGAGAGAAAGCTGCTGAAATATGAACATCAAGCTCTTTTACTTGGATTTAAAATGGCACTGCTCTTTTAATATTGTAGTTTACGGCAATACTCAAGTTGCCCATATATACTCAAACTGACTATAAGCATTTACCCACAACATCACTGAAGACAGCTTTTCGAAGCAGTCATGATTCTCTCATTTCCAGTACTCAGTTTTGCTCAGCCTTTTTCAGAATGAGCTTTGTGCCTGATGTCGGGTTGGGAACAAGTCTTTGACTTTCCCCACTGTCCTCGTACTTCTTCTATTAATAATTCTGTAAGCTGCCAACATTTTCCTCCCCTCCAGTCTCAGCAGGCAAGCAAGCAAGCCAATCTGCAGGGTGCTACAGGGTGGGGGCTGCCTCCTGGCCAGAGAGCTGGGGCCCTGGGCTCTCCTCTGCACAGGCAGGGTGATCGGAGGAGTCCACCAGCTGCACAGACCATTTGTGCTCTGAGGTCATTCAGAGCTACCCCATCGCTGAGGAATCCGCTGGCCGCTTTCCTGACAGCACCGTACAATGTCCCACCTCGCCTGCCAGCTAACACAACATGCTCATGCTGAGCCCAGTCCCTGCTCCCCAGGGGTGCTTCCTAATCATGTTCCCCAGCTTCAACAGAACCCCTCACACCCAAAACCTCCTGTCACCCACTGACCACCGTATCTGCTTTAAAACACCATGCCCAGTTCCATTTCAGCCTCCTCCCTTCATGTCGCTGTTGGGTGCATGAGTGCAGAGTGGTTGCAAGAGGCAGTACTAAGCCACTGGGATCCATAAGCACTGATCCCTGTGCCTCAGACCAATGCTGGGATTGTGTTGTTCCACCCCAGCACAGGGACAGGGACTCACAATAGCTCTATGATTAGCCTTTTCCGTTGTGATCTCTCTCAGCCTCTTCTCCAGGACTTAAAACGATATACAATATCCAGGATGCACATCAGCCTTCTTGCTGAAACTCAACGACTTGTTTATCACCACGGGTGCAGCTAGGGACTGTCCAGGTGGCAGCTGACCTCGAAGCACCCACCCTAGCCTGGAGAGATGGCTGCCATCACTGCAGGCTGAGTTGGCTGGGGCTCTGGATGGTTTAGAAACAGATCCTGGGGAAGGAAGGGTTGTGGTGGGGCTTTGCAGGAGAAAAGGCTGGACTTGCAGAGGAAGAGTGGGACCTGGTTGGTGGGGCAGGGACGACATGTTTTGCTGGGAAAGCTTTTTTCTGTCAGGGCACAGGGAGGGTCCAGATGCTCCTAACCAACCGGGAGCTGGGAGACAAGGGAGATAACAAGGCTGGCAGGTCAGGGGCTTGCCAGCCAGGGCTTGTCCCACAGTGTCCCACAACGTGGGAGCACAATGTGGGAGCAGGACAGTCCCAGGGGTAGGAATTGGGTTCAGCTGAGAGTCCAGACCATCAGGCAAGTTCGTGGTGACAAAGCAGGTCCAAGATTCGCTTGAGAAGTTGATCTGTAGGTCAGGGTCATTCTCAGTGGTGGTAGCCAGTGCTAGACACAGGCCAGTGGTTGCCAGGCAGGTCTGAGGTCAAGCCAGGAAATCAGTCCACATGTCAAGGTCCAGACAAACAGACTCTGTGGCCAGAAACAGCCACGAAACAGTGGAGACAGACCACAATACAGCTCAGGCAGGGACTAAAAGCCCGGGGCTAAGCTGAAATGGGGTTCCTGGTCCATGGGCAAAAGTTGCAGATGGAGGCCCAGGGGAGGTTGGTGGGGGCTATCCAGTGCCCTCGGGGAAAGGCAAAACAATGACTCCTGCCTACCTCTCAGTTTTTCAGCAGCTTCACGTCTGCGTGTTGCAATGGGCTGGAAGGCAAAGGGTGCTCCCACTGTCTGAGGAAAGCTGATCCCTCCTGTGCTACCTCACCTTATTTCTACAGCTTCCTCTGCATGGGGTAGGAAGCCAGCACCCTGCAAATCATCTTCCACCAGCCAGCCCCCAGACACCTCTGATGCTGGCACAGTGCCCCCAGTGATGGTGTCTCTCTGCACATGGGTTTCTCCTGGGGCCATACACAAAAATGGGAGGGAGATGTCCCCCACGGGACATCAGCAGTAAGCACCTGCTTTCTGACAGGTCTGGATGGCCAGGGGGTTGGGAGAAGCTGTGGGTGCACGTTTGGGGCATGTAAGTCACCTGGGCTCCGGCGCTGGCTGGAGGCATTGTACCATCACAGTGCCAGGAGGCCTCTTTCAAGGCCACTTTGTGCTTCCTGGTGCCCACCCTGGGGCTGCTTCAGCCAAGATCATTCCTGGAAAAAAGTTGTGTCCAGTTTTCTCTGAAACATTTCCACTGATGTGGGCTCTCAACTGCCTGCAACACTGTCTTCTTTTCTAAAGAAAACACAGGAGGGAAGCTGTAATAGATATAATAAATAGATATAATAAAACCTTGAAGGGAATAAATAAGATAAAAATAAATTACTGCTTATTGTCTCTTCAAAAGACAAGACACAAGAACTAGAGGCAGGTCCAAAATAAACAAAAGGCTTCCTCACACAGCATGCCTTCAGCCATGGACATCTTGCCTCAGGAGACTGTGGGTAATAAATGTTTATGTGGTTTCATAAAATAGCTGGATGGAGACACTGCAGAGGAAAAGCACAATTAAACACAAAGATTCAACATCTGCCTCAGATTGCTGTAGGCTAGGAGAATATTAGGGGGATTTACTACACACTTCCTTGCTCTTATATCTTCCACAAGGAAATTGCCACTGGACAGTCTCACAGCCAGGATATAGCATTAAATAGTCTTTTATTCTGATTTGTTTCAGCTGTTCTCACTCATTCCACTAATGAAATGCTGTGGTGGCATGAGTATGCTGCAGCACCCCCTGGGCAAAGCTAGCAAGGCAATAAGCTTCATGGCCCTGCTCTGCAACCACTTCCAAATAGCCCCATACCTGCTACGTAAATAGCTGGCAAGTGATTGTCTTTTCTGAGCTAGTTTGTCACCTTTGCAGTCTGTCCCTGCCAGGGTGACACATTTCAGACGGGTCAAGGAGGTAAGATGAGAGGGAGTTTGCTTTGTGCATGTAATAGAGACCTCAGGACAGAGGGTTTCCAGAGAAGGAGTGGTTGCCAGCCCTAAGCAGTAGCATCCTGGATTATCTGTCTTTGTCTTAAAGGGCCACTTCAAGACTTCTGTGGGACAGTGTTGGAGGAATGTGCAGCGAGCCAGACTTTTAGAAAATAACTCTTTGGTAACTGAGGTAACCTCTTAGCTTCATGTTGCAGAATTTGGTGAAAGATAGATCTGCATTCACCTTATCCAATCACCTTCAAGATTTTATAAACCTTGCTCATGCACTTTGCCTCTTGTCCTTGACTCAGTGTTCATTCCACAAAGGGACCTTTCCTCCAAGCCTGTAACAACTTAATTCCTTTAATAACTTCCAGTGTGGAACCTGCCTGTCAATGGCTTTTTGGAAGTCCAAATTTAATATACCCTGGATCGTCTCCACTGTGCTTATTGAGACCCTTACAAAACCCAGCATGGCCAAGACACAGGCTTTCCCTTTATAGAAGCCTCACCAGCTCTTTTTTAACAGACTGCTATTCACATACTCATCAGTCTTACTCTTTGTTATAAACACCACTCTCTTACCACAGATGGAAGTCAGACTCACCAGTCACTTTTTATAGTGGGGGTGTTACACTGACAGTCCACCAGTTCTCAGGCACAGAGACATTAATGACAGGTCATACAGCCTGGCCAGCAGTTTGCAGTGCCACATTTGAATTCCTTCAGGACTTTCAAGCAAATGGCATGCAGTTCTAATGATTTATTAACATTCAAAGTATCTGTCTAGTCTTACTTCAAACTAAGCTGTCTCCTCTGACCAATCTACTGCAAATATGGCATCAGGAGTGGAAATCTCCCCAACAAACAAGGCACTTCTCTGCTGGAAGGTGGAAGAAGCAGCTGGATCCCAAGGCTTGTCTCCCAGGCAGACATGAAAGAAAGGAGCTCTGAAGCTTATTCAACTCCCTGTGAGAAACATTTGAAGTCTGATGTCTTGGCAAATCCATCTCTCAAAAGCTGAATTCTCTTGTTTCTTTCCCAGAAGCATGACCACCAGTGTGGGTGTTGCTGCATCTGCAAGGCGATCCTATTGAAGGGCAGAGGCAATAAATCAAGACTGGTCTAGGAAAATGCACCTGAGAACTGGAGGAACAGAGGAGGACCATAAAGATGATCAGTGGGCAGGAGCACCTCTCCTATGAAGGCAGGCTGAGAGAGTTGGGGTTGTTCAGCCTGGAGAAGAGGAGGGTATGGGGAGACCTTATAGGAGCCTTCCAGTACCTAAAGCAGGCCTACAAGAAAGCTGGAGAGGGACTTTTTCCAGGGAGCATGTTGAGATAGGACAAGGGGTAATGGCTTTAAACTGAAAGAGATTCAAATTAGAGATAAGGAAGAAATTCTTAACCGTGAGGGTGGTGAGGCACTGGAACAGGTTGCCCAGAGAAGTTGTGGATGCCCCATCCCTGGAAGTGTTAAAGGCCAGGCTGAACAGGACTTTGAGTAACCTGGTCTAGTGGAATGTGTCCTTGCCCCTGGCAGCGGGTTTGGAACTAAACAATCTTTCAGGTCCCTCCCAACCCAAACCATTCTACTGTTCTATGATTCTGTGAATTGGCTTGGCCAGTAGGAGTGGACATTCCAAGATGCTAAACCAAAATATATTAAAGCACAAGTCTTATGAGAAGTGGCTGGGGGAAATGGGGTTGTTTATCTTTGAGAAAAGGAGGCTGAAGGGAGACTTTATCACTCTCTACAACTACCTGGAAGGAGGTTGTAGCAGGGTGTCAGTCTCTCCTCCCAAGTACCAAGTGATAGGACAAGAGGAAACGGCTTCAAGTTGCACCAGAGGAGTTTTAGATTGGATATTAGGAAAGATTTCTTCACGGAAAGGGTTGTCAGGCATTGTAACAGGCTAACTAGAGAAGTGGTGGAGTCACCATTCCTGGAGGTGTTTAAAAGACACATAGATGAGGTTCTTAGTGATGTGGTTTAGTGCCAATGTTAGATTAACGGTTAGACTCAATGATATTGAGGGTCTCTTCTAACCAAAATGATTCTATGATTCTGTAATTCTACGATCCAACCCATGCAAAACAGAGAACAGAAAAAGAGGTTTTGGCCTTGAGTTGCATCTTTTTTCTTTCGTTCCTCCATCAATCTCTAGTAGTAGTAACTCTACCAACTACAACAGAATTGCTTCAATTTGTAGCACATTTTGTCTCAAATTGCACTTCTGTTTCGTAGAAGATATAAACAGAATTATTCCAACAAAATTATGTGTAGTATGAACAGGAACTAGACATAGAATTAAAAACAACCAAAAAACCACACACAGACACAAAACATACAAGAAAAAACAATTAAAAAAACTATAACCAACACAAAATAGTAAGAACTTGAATCTGCAGTTCATTTTTTAAAAGGTAGTTGTTTTTTGGGTTTTGTTTGTTTGTTTTTTGTTTGTTTGTTTGTTTTTTCTTGGACATTTCTAAAGACTTTTTTTTTTTTTTTAATTTGTTTGGGTGTGGTCCACAGACTTTCTAAAAACCCAAATGCCAGTAATTTCTGGAGGAATCCTGAGCACCCAAAGTGACTGTGTATCATTGCCCAACCATTTAGTTTCCTGAGATAAGTGACATTGCTGCCCTTTACCATTGTGCATGTTTTGTTCAGCACTAGCTCACTTCTACTGGGAAAACCTTGCAGCACAGCTGAACTAGCAGAGATCACAGGCTTGTACTACAGGAAGCTGGTCTTCCCATGTGGGCATATCTATGTAAGTTCACTTAAGTTGTCACTATAACATGAGCCTTTTGCTCAGATGAAATTCAAAGAGCTTTTCTCTACAGCACAGACTGAGACTTGTGAAAGTGGCCAGCTGTCAGTGATAAAATCAGGACATTAAGTAGATATTTTCCTCCATTAGGAAAGACACAGATCAAAGGATGTTCATATTTGCCATATATTTCAAAACTATCCGTTTAGTGAGGTCCCTGCACTGTATTCCACTATTCCTTCAGAGGAGGAGATGGCTGGGGTGTTTGTGATGATCTGGCTGGAGCACGAATTAGGTGCTTCTGTGTAACGTTGCCCAGTGGCTCTCAGCCACAGCTTGGAAAGCTGAAGGCTCTCCAGCTGATGCATTATTTTCTTTCAGTGATCTCATGTTTAAAGCATCATTTCCTTTAGTCTTAGGCTCTCCCACGGGGTCAGTAAATTCCGTATTCAAAGAAGATTTTAATTCCTTCATGAGTGACAAGCTGGAATGGCAATTTGAGTCCTAATCCCTCTCTTGAGTGGTGAATGGAGCATCTCACCATTAGTACATCAGACAGATGCTATCGAAGATACCATGGGAATAGCAAACACCAGCAATGTGAGCCAGCTGGAAAATGACAAAACTTGAGACAGTCCCCTCCCCACCCCATCAGCCTGCAGAGGTTTTTGGTGAGCCCTCCCTGCGTCACTTCTGCTGGTATAGCATGATACAGTGTAGGCATCTTTCTTTTGCTTTCTCTTCCAGCTCTTTTCCTTCCTTCAGACTCACCATTCACCAATTCGCTTGAGGGGAAGAAAGAATTAATATTCAAAACATGTTCTTCTTTCTTCATTCTTTCTGCCAAAGCATCCTGACATGTTCCTCTTCAACTCCCTTTGCATGTAGCACTTGGCATCAGCCCAGCAGAATAAGTACATTTGGGGACACAGTGAAATTAGGGCCCAGCAAGGGAAAGGGTGGGTGAGATCACAGAAAAATCACAGATGCCTATTTTTCTCCAAATTGCTTTTGTCTGACTGAAAACTAACTTTCATCATTGCACCAACTGTGCTGTCTACTTGCTACCATTACCCTGGGTTCAGCAGTTCCTGGGAATTTAACTTTGCGCTTTGGCATAAGATCTACAAATCACCCAGCAACAGCCATGAAGCAACACAAAGCCACCTGTCCCTTACAGTGACATTGGTGGCAGTGTGATGGAGAAAGGCTTAGTGACAGTCGGAGTGTTTATCTCTTCAAATCTCTAGGGCACCTGGAAATAGAAATGTTCCCTGCTTTGCCTCTCCAGTGCTGACCCACTGCCTCTCCTTTGAATCAGATCTCCCTTTATCTGACTCCACAGAGGGGCTCTACCTGCACTTAGTCCCACTGGCTTCCTGCTCCTCTCTACCTGAGATACCCCTGCTAACATTATCTAGTGTTCAGCCAGAGCTGATTTTTGGGCCATGAAGTCAGGGAGATGGAGGGGATGTGTGGGATACCTGTGACTTTCAGGAAGCACCATCACTGCCAACTTCTTTCCGCACCCAGACACCCCACTTCTGCCTGTCCTGCCTTACTATCTGCATCCTACACCTTCTACTTGCCTATTTGTTTTTTCACCCCTCTGGCCTCATGGACAGACAAGACCTATTCAAAAGATTCTTGAGAAGCAAAAACGATCGAACAGGTAAGATGTATGTGAACTAGTGAAGGTGGCCCCCAAAGGTCATCCCCAAGTCTCTCTTCCTCTTGTTCACAGTGTTTCTTTTCCTTCTCTCTGAGGTCCTTGCATGCTATGATTTTCCTACAAGTTTCTGATTTTCAGCAACCAGCACCACTTTCTGCTTCCTTCAGTGCCCAACTCCCACACCTTTCCCTTTTACAAGCCAACCATGTGCTCCCTCTTCATGTCACCTGGTAACTCTTTGCTCTTTGTCTGTTCCAGTTTCAGCACTTCCCTGCTCTACTGGAAAGACCCTGAAGCTGGGCCATCTCTTCCTGTTCTGGCCTCTGCTGCTCTCCCTGTAACCACCTGCCGTAGGTAGCTGCTTGCAGACATTTATTTGGCAAAAAAAAGTGAGAAAAACGCAAGAGTGAGGCGTTATATAGATAGATAATTAGGGCTGGGCCTCAGCAGTATTTCACAGAGGCAAAAAAGACAGCATTAAGTGCACTCTAGCAGTGTTGCCAGCTACTGCAGTAGTAGTCCAGTCTCAGCTAGAAGGCCTTTGACTGTGAATAATGATTTAAATCAGACATAACCTGGTAAGATCCTTTAAGCAAAGCACCCTGCTAGGAATGCAGCACAGCTTTAGCCTGGCTAAGGTTGCAAATGGAGCAAGTTGATCGCTGCTTGCAACAGCCTTGACAAAGCCGAACACAACAGTGTTGCTCTCTGCTTTGATGTTATGTAGCAAAGCGACATCAACAAAGAGTGGGCTGAAAAGGACCTGCAAGAAATAACATTGATGCAGGGCATTGTTACTTTTGTTTTTCTGTCTTTGAGTGATTTTACAGTTGCAATAGCTAAGGAAATTCATACCACCATCTTATTTGTTTAATTTTTCTTCCACTATCTGTTATATTCCACATTTCTCTGATTATCACATCTGAAAACACAGATGTGACATACATCCTGTATATATCAGGCACACACCTGAGCAGGAGGTGAGCTCTGCTTTACCTTCCCCTCTGGAGCTAGAAGTTTATTTCCCCTGTAGTGGATAATAGACGAGAGTGAGCCCATGCCTTTAATTTTGACCCAGGATATCTACGTCTCTCAGAACGAAAAAGTCTGAGCAAAGGAGAGTTAAACCAGCTGGGTGAGCAAAACAGGGAAAACCAGGGACAATAGCAAGCACTTGCTTTGTTCAAATCCTCTGATGGGATCACCTTAACTTACATTGCTAACTTACCCTGAACTCTAGCTGCCGCACACAGCAACTCACAGCAATGGTCCCAGTGACAGGGAGAGTTACAGCTGCTCACTGCTCTCTGAAGCAACATCACAGAGCACTACAGGTACAGTGTTTGCAGATATATACACCAACATGTAAACCACCTCTTCCCCTGCATCTCTTTCCTCTTGCACACACCAGTGCCTAAAAATTACCTTCAGCTTTTTGCTCAAAGGAGTCAGAGGAAGCAATAATGTTTTGTTTCTCACCTTGTTTTACTGAAGGACATGGGGTTTTTACTTGTGGCTGGCCACCTGTCTGAGGTATCTTGGCTACTTCCTTAATTGTTTATGTATTCTGGAAAAAAGGAAGACCTTAAAGAAATCTTCAACAATCTGTAAGCTCAACACCTGGAAGAAAAGCTAAAGAACAGTTTTATAGTCCAGTTGGAAAAATTTCCAATCCCCTTGACAAATAACATTATCATAGCTTTGCTGAAGTTCATGGCAAACTACCCGGCCAGATGCAAAATTTCCTGACCAGCATTTAATAAAGCAGTGACAGGAAGGAAAGAAAATGTGTTGCCACAGGTGCCACCATCTGCTCCACAGTCTGATAGGGGAATTTCGTTTTGGAGCTTTATTAGCCCATTCCACTCCCCACTTTCTGAAATCAAGCGTTCTGCTATGTGTTGGACTTTGATATACTTCAGTGCCAAAGATGAGAAACAGGCAAATAAGTAAAACGTGCTGAGAGAGGTTTCTGAAGGCATAAAGAGAAGACAGGCACCAAACTCCCATCACTGTTCTCAGAGAGCTCTGCAACAAAGCACTCTTTGTGATTCTGCCTTTATTTTTTCTTATCTTCCCTGAAATGAAGCTAGCTTGCTTTGTGTCCCTGTGACAAATCTGTTTCCCTGAAAAATGGTCTCATCGCTACACCTTTCTAGAGGCTAAGCTACCACTTACTGCCTGTGGTGAAACACATTGAAATGTCACTAGCCAAAGAAATGAAGTCCAGTTTGATTAAAACCTATGCTAGGTAGGCAACTACAGTCCTAAATAACAAGTTGAGTATGCCTGTGGATGTGGCCAAAATGAGTTACAATAAGACCTTCAGATGGGCTGAATCTATGAGTGTTGTCACCTCTACCATGTCTTCCATCAATTCCTCAAGTTCCATCAAGTTCGAATTCTAGTCAGTCTTCCAGCCCTGACACCTCGCTAATCCAGTACAGCAATCATTCAGCTCCTTCCCTAAGGTCTCTTCTGAAGAAGGCAAAGTCAAAAAAACCCCTCCAAGACCTAGCAGCAATGTTCCTTGGAACCAGAGGTTGCAGCTGAGGAAGGAGAACTGCTCCTCACACATAATACAGCTGTCACAGTGCAGAGGTATGTATTTTCAAAGCAAGTGCACAGTCTTTTATAATCTAGCTAAAAGCATATATGCCATCCTGCCTGCAGGCCAGAACATATTAGATATTTTTATACTAAGTGCACAACATTTTATGGGAATATTGGCACTGCTGTGTACACACGCACATGTGCGTGCGTGGGTGAGTGGTGGGGGAGTGTTTTTCTTTGTTCTTGCTGACAGTGGTCTGTACACTGAAAACCCATTCCTGTTGGAGTTTAGGAGTCAAAAAAGATGAGAAAAATTACTAAGACACCACAGTAAAAAAACAAAACGAAACGAAACAACAACAACAACAACAACAACAAACAAAACAAAAGAAAAAAACAAACCAAACCAGAAAACCCCACACCTAACTTGACAGAGAGGAATACAGAAAATGGACAAGAGCTGAAGAATCATCTTGATCTTGTTCACTAAAAATTGTCGCCGTAAAGATTAAACTGAAAATCCATCAAAGACCTCCCTCTCAGTGCGTAAAAAAAAAAAAAAAAAAAATTAAAAAAAAAATTTAAAAAAACAAATGAAGAAGAATTAGAAGTCTATGTAATACTAAACTGATTTAGGATATTGGATACTGCCAAAATACTTGTGCCACAGAGCAGAAATCAGAACCTGGATTTCACCTTCCAAGAACACAGAGGATCCAGTGGGTCATATTCAAACTGTGGTTTAGTATTTTCTTTCATATACAGGAACTCAATCTTCTTGTGAGGATGACATTATCAGCAGTCAACAGGAAATGGGCTCTTGTTCTTCAGGACTCTGATCTCTACCATATTCTGCTGCCCTATCTGTCTCCAGTCTCTGAGGGTTTTCCTCTGGGAGACCTCTTTCACTTTAGTCCGTACAATGTTCCTCACTCAGACATCAAGGATTCCTCGCATGCAGGCCATGACCCCACCTCAATATAACAGTTTCTCAGCGACCAAAATCCCACTCAGTCTACAAACAGTGAGATTCAGGCTCTTCCAGTTCTCTCTTCTATTTTGTCCGTGTACCATGTGATTGTTCCCAATAAGGTCTTACTTCCCCATATCCCATGGATTACCATCAGCCCGTTCCCTCTGCCCTACTGCTCCCCTGCATCTCGGTTGCTCCCCATATTTCCTTAGTCCACTTCCCCCTGTATCCTCTGACAACCCCTACACGAGCAGTTCGGGCTTTCTGTGTGCTGACCGGCCAGCTGACAGCCTTAATGAGACAAAGAACTGATGAATCCACACCACACTGTTTTGCTCAGTGCAGTGACTCTGTCTCCTCTCTGCTGGATTTTCTAAAAATGCAGAAGAACTAAATAGCACCAAGGACCTCACTGTTTCATCAGATTTGTTAGGAATTGATCAAAGGGCTCTGAAGTTACTACGAAGGAACTGACAAGGGGGACAATGCCCAGGGGAACAAAAGCAGCTGCATGAGGTCCCATTAACAGGCTTTTCGTATGACTGCTATGTTTACCTTGGTGGTTTTTCTACAGCTGATTTACCTTGTATCAAGACTGCTAGGTTTGGTAGAACCAAACATTACAAACCCGAATTTGTAACATCTAACCTACACACCTATATGTCAGTGCTCTCTAGACAGAAAGAACATTCTCAAATGTGAATTTTGAGAATGGGGGGGGAGGATTTAGTAAAATAAACATTAACACTGGCAAAATTCTGAGTTTTACATTTTAAATGCCATATTTCTACAAAACACACAGTCGTATTTCTACAAAAACAAATACATAATGAAATGCAACACCTGTCCTACAGCAAACCACTCTGAGTTCTCCAAGGACAATGAATTTTGACAAAATACTCCTCAGTTTCACAGTCTGCCCCTGTCTCAGGGGAAATTTGGCAAAGCTTACCCCAGTTCCCTGAGACATCTGTTCATTCACATAAAAAAACCAAGCTGTAATGGTATACAAGCCAAGATATTACCTTTTGAGAAACCAAAGCTCTTTTATTTAAAATCCATGTGAGACAATAGTTACACGGAGTTCAATTTCATCATTTCTGTCTGTTCTCATAGCAACCCTGATAAATCGGGTGTGAATCCACAGCTGGAAATTGAATTCACACTTTACAGTCTATCTGATCCACATACTCACGTTGTTTTCTTCTGGGAAGGTTTGTGCGTTGTTATCCTCCTGTTACCCCAGACTGCACAGGCACACACACCAAATGTGCCTGCAGCAGTGACAGGAGGTGTCTGGAGTTCTCCCATGTTAAAACAGTTTCCACCTTATGCACTGAGTCCAGAACCATGTCAGGACTGGCAGGAAGTACAGAAGTCACTGTCCAGCCCTTCCCTCTGTCTGTGCGTCACAGGGAAGCCGCACAGATCCAGCCCGAGCACAGGATCATGGAGGGCATCAGGAAACTGCTCACCTCCAATGTGGAGTGTTAGGGAACAGACTTACTGAATTATTTGGTATACTGCTTCTTATAGAACTTGTTTAGAAAATGGCTATATAGAATTCATTTGGCATAACTAAGTTTTGTTAGAATAACTTCTGCAAGCTGTGAACCTTTGAACCTTCTGCTTCATTAAGCAAGAAAATCCTCTGAGTCTTCAAGCTAAAAGATCAGGGGAGCTACGACCCTGGAGATAAGAAAACGTACCTAACAGAAGTTAAGTGCCTAACAGAAGAATGTTTTGGCTGTTACCAAGAACTTATTATCTCGAATTGTGGGTGCAAAATAGCAGTGGGAGGTAAGAACTTTAATTGACAGCCTGTCTAACAGAAATTAACAGATCCAGTGAAGAACGAGGAGAACTCAGACTCTAGTTTTGCAGCTGGCCTGGAGTGACACACAGGCTGGATGTGGGCTTGGATTGTGAGGGTATAATTGTCAAAGTTTTTTTTCTTCTGAGGAAGGCTCTTCAGAAGGCACCCAGGTCAAGCTGCTCTACACAGTAACTTGCAAATAAATTCTTTATTCAAGAAGAATCTCTGGAATCCATGCCTGAGTCTCTGGTGTGGGAAAACTAGGGAAAAGGACATTCCCTAACATGGAGGGACTGTTTCAACCAGCATGACCAGCATGACTCATGGAAGTGAGTCCTCCAAGGCACAGGCAACAACACCCAGTACACCTGAAGAAGGTTTCCCTGTCCTGGCTAGAACCACTAAGAAAAGGTTTGTTTCTCCTGAAATCTTGCAGGGGAGCCAGAGGGAAGGTGACTGAGTGAGGGAGTTGCCAGGCCTGGCTGGCAGAGGTGACTGAAAAGAAAAACATTGTGGGGCAATGGAAACATCTGAGGGGCTGCACCTTGAAGGATAATATTCTGTGAAAGCTGAAGGGACTCCCTGGGCTCACAGGCATTCCACTGAGGGGAAACTGGGTTGTGTTCGGTACAAGATTTTTGCTGCAGCTATTCCTTCAGCATCACAGATGCAGACAAGGACTCACCACATGATTACTGTGAATTACACTGAGAGGCACTGGAGGAGGAGAACTACAGTGATGTTCCCCTAGTTACTCGGGATGGGCTGTACCTTACCAATCCTGATACCTAATTAAATCACAGCATAGAGAAACCTGATGATATTGGAAGGATTTGTGGAGGTGAGGAGGCAATTTTGTCATCCGGATTGGTTTAGATTCAACTCCGAATAAGGGTGGGGGCTAGGGCAACTGCCTGAGACCATGAGAGTTGACAGAGGATTTGCATCGAGCTGGTTGTGAAATGATGTGATGCACTTTCCTGAAAAAAAAGAAAGGAAGGGGCAGCATCAGAAACTCAGCTGGTGCTGGGGCTTCCGATGGAGATAATGTGAGGGAGAAAGGAGTGAAGGACACTGGTGCTCAGTGAGACATTAAACATCATATGATTCTGATGTGGGTGAAGGTCAGACGGCCTAGCAAGGGGCCATTGCAGCTGCATCCAGATGTCTGTGAGTGTTTCAGAATACAAAAGGAGGCTTAGAAGTGGGGGAAACACAGGCATGTGCCTGAGGACGAGAGTAAAGGAACAACACACCCCACAGGCAGGCTAAGGCAGCAGCATAGTTTACTGCCATCAGGTGACACTGAACTAGGAATAAAAATACTTGTAAATGCATCAAAAATGAGAGAAAGGCCCCTTTACAGTCTGCATACATTTATTCTCGTTGTCCCGTTTCCCTTCCCTCTTTCCAGCATTATGTTGGTCTGGTTTTGTGAATTCTGAATAGGATATTCTGTTTCCAAGAAAATGTCTCAGCCTTCCAAAGCAGAACTATATTTCCCTCAAAGCTGAAAATCTCAGAGCTCTTTATGAGAGCATGTCTAAAGTGTGGGCAGTTCCATCGATTTTTTTATCATATTGACATTAATATAAAAAAGTTAAACTTTGAGATTTTATATTAGATAATATCGCACATGGGATTCTTACAATTTTAAGATAGACAAGATCAAATTTAAATATCCTTTTTACATTTACAGCTTTCAACATTTGAGAAGCCGTTTCTAAGCGTCTCCTTAGAAAATAAGTGAAAATAAGTAGTGTTATTGCAAAGAGTTCTACAAAATATTTTGATGGTTTTAAGAATTTTTAATCAATATAGTCTTTAGTATTTTCTGATTACTTGCAAAAACTTGTTTCTTTTATGGGCTTTTCTTTATACTAAAGGTATTTATTCAGCCAGTTGATCATATCCTTTCTTCCTTCTTCAATGAATGGTTTATCTTGAGGATTGATGTCTTCTTTTTTGCGATGTACAAACCCATGAGTCTGTCCAGGGTAAATTTTTATTTCATAATCAACTTTACAGCTTTGTTTAAGCTTCTGCTCCAGTAGGGTGACCTGTAACACAGAATATTCCATGTTGGCTGAGTACATAGTTAATGTGTTATGTATTTACAGGCCACAAATTGTCCTGTCTTTTTACTGTCTGAGAGATACAGGGTGTCCTTGACATAATTTTCTCTTGTACTAGTTTTATACCCAAATGCATTCCTGTTACTGCATTTTTTTTTTTAACTAGGCTTTTTTTCTGCAGTAAAATATCTGTATGTTATTGAATAAAATTGCAAAAAAAAAACAAACACCAAAAGAGTATGTGGGCTACAGTAATGATACCAAATAAAGATAAAAAAGCACTTCCCATTGTCATGAGACATGCGCTGTGCAAGTTCGTGTTGACAGACTCCACAAAAAAATAGGGCAAGGTTTTGAATTTATTAGAAATTTGAATTTATTTGAAATTGAGGGAGGAAAGACACAGATACAAAAGTGGCCCTTCCAAGCTACTGGCATTTTTGGCAGGAAAATTAAAGCAAACAACATTCAGTGAAAGTGTGCCTTCTTCTTTGATCCCTTTGGTAGATAGTCATCCTTATCCAGGCATTTTCTATCCATGCACCTCAAGAGCTGTTGACAAGCGTACCAGAAAAAAGAAGCTGATTCCACTGGTACAGGTGCCGTCCTTAAGCTGGTTTTTTGTAATATCAATATCATTAAAGAGTCTGTCCTATCTTAAACCTGACTGAAGTCTTCCTTTGACTGCCATTATAGACTCCTAACACTTTTCTCCTCGAAACTCCCGTACATAAATAATCCATCTTTTGCAACACACACAAAAAAAACCATTTTTTGGTGTCACTGTAAAACTTTTTGGTTTGGGAATAAACAACATAAATTCGAATAGAGTTACATTTGTTGTAAGGCTTAGTGAAAGAGGAACAAAATGCAAACTTATATTTTAGTTTCTCTTAACTAAATACCAAATTACAAAACAAGCATGAAAAACATAAAAACCTTCAAATATTTCTGATGGGAAACTCACCTGCTCCAATGGTATATGGTCATCCTTTTCAGCAAAAATGAAAAAGGTGGGGTGAAGCAAATTGGATCTGTCCTCAAAGAACCTGATCACTCCTAGGGAAGCGAGAAACATATGAAAGGAGTTGTGCTTCTTAAGGTGGTTAAATCACTACTAAAGCTATACAATCAAAATAAAAGACATTCTGTTCAGTTAGAGCTGATCATCTTGTAATAAAATTAAACACATTTTGATTTTGTTATGAAGACTTCCTGTGTTTTTAGGATGTCATTAAAGATAGAAACACCCGTCCTGTCCAAAAGTAGGAGAATGATCATTATATGTTTGCCCCATTCTCATTTCTCTTTGGTGTCTCCTTCTGACCACTGTGAGAACCGGGGTCCTGTGAAAGACGGACACTTCAGAGCTCCTACCTCTAGCCAGCTATGGCTATTTTTCACGTAATTGTAAATATTCACTATTTCAAGTATGTGGCGAGGATTTCAGTGTGTATATATCCATACTGATACAAATTCAGTACAAATTTCTATTGTAATTTTGACTATTCAAATATGTTTGAATTTAAATCTCAAGAAACCTATGTAGCTACTGCCCTGGCCACTCTTTTCATTATTGGAATTCTTACAACAGAAGGTAGAAATATAGCAAGTATTATAGCATTGTTGAAGTCACTCAACTGATCAGCAAATCATGCAGCAAAACATTCCCCATAAACTTTCTGGGAAAATACCTTCAACTTCCTTTCACCTCAAATGAATATAACTTGCTTTGGGTTATAGAGAAGTACAGAGGTTTATGACAAAATATTAAAGGTCACGTAAATGTATTAAGAATGGAAGAGTAAGAGTGCCGTGGTTAAAACAGAGAGTTAAAAAATGGTTCATACTAGTAATGAGGGACCTCTGTCAGCAGTAACAGTGAGAAATAAGGGGTTCATGTCATGACCTGAAGGTCTGCGGTCTGTGCAGACCCCAGCCTAGTGACCTGTTGGCAAAAGCCCCTGCACTCTAACAGCAGGGTACCGGAAAGGTTGTAGCGTGTCAATGCTGCCATGTCTTTTCCTGCTGGTCCAACAGGGCAATAGGGTACAGACACGTTCTCCAAAACAACGGAAAGCAGACAATGGGCAGCAACCTGTCCTAAGGCTTGTGCAGACTGAACGAGACACTGAGGCAAAGATCCACCTGATAGTTACTGGTGGCTCCTAAAAGATATAAAAGTTATGTCCAGAAACCATTTTGTCGTCAAGAGGAACCTGACTCATAGTGAGGCCTTGGCAATTGCTGTCCCTTCTATACTATGTTGCACTGAAGTGATCCTGGCTATACCATTTGACCACATAGATGTTACTGGCTATGATTATCTCAATACAAGAATGTGAGCGTGTAAAATCAAATTGCTTAAAGAGTTTGTATAACAAAACCACCTCCTTCTTCCATAAGATGTCTCATTGAGTTTTGTTACAGTATACTTTTATAAAATAATTTCTTGCCCTGGTCCCATATGCTCACATTCTAATGGGCATTTTAGACTCACCATAGAGGGACACTCCTGTCTTTATATGAGGATTTTTCAGCATCAGATGTTGTACTGCTGCTCCACCCCAGCAAAACCCGATGACACCAATCTTCTTCGCACCACATTGTTCTCTCAGATACTTCAGGACGACATCAACTTCCCTGAGACATGTGAATGAAAGTGAATTAAGGCTCCAGCTCTGTTCCCCTGGCCTCCTATTCCTCCCTTGTCGCTGCCCAGAGACTGGCTGGGCATCGTTCTGCTTGTCAGAGGTGGTGACTGCACTTGCAGCAATCGTGGTTTTTTTCTTTCCCTCACGGTCTTTACCTCAATCCATGAGTTTTCTTGCTTATGTTCCTCTTGTTCTCTCTCTCCCCTGTCCCTCTTGGGGGAGCAAGTAAGATGTATGAGTGTCAGCTGCTGCGGGCTCAACCCACAACACTAGTTTACTACTACTGAATTTAAAATATAAAGGAAAATCCAGGGGACAGAATCAGTCTTCCAAGATTACTGTTACTAGAACCTAAGGGGATTTATAAAGAGCAGTCCAAGTAATTTTATAAGTAGAAATAGCTGTCTTAAAGGCTAACATAAATAAAGTTTAAGAGACACACAGCCAGTTAAGAACATCCCATTCACACAAATGTGACTATAGGTAAACTGTCTCTCATGGGGAAGACAAATGCTTTACGAAATTGTGGAAGCAAATTTGAAATTGTTTCAAAATCAGCAGTAACACTACGCAATGGCAAAGTAGTATGCTTTGAACTAGCTGGAATCTGATAGGGAGCAGGACAAATATGCCACAGCTAATCAATCTTTGGTGGCTACATTTGCACCCTCGCTAAAACCCCTGGAAGTTGTGCCTGCCTGCAGGAACTGAATCAAACTGAAGTGGAAGGAGTGAGTTCTATCTTCTAGCCTTTGCCTGTTCTTTTCTTTTGTGTCATTAACCTCACTTCTACTCTCTGCTCATGTAAACACTGGTCATTTTTTCTTGTTCAAAGTTCTGCTTTTCTCCAAAAAGCACCTCTCATGTAACATTGAGCTTAACCCACAAACCACACTAAATTTCTGTGGACACCCAGCTGTATTTGACCCATTAATATCTTAGGGTCTAATTTTGCATCTTTACTGAGGCAAAAACTCCTGCTACAGAAAGATTCCCACTCTCTGGACAGGGAACAACTGTAGTACTTGTCTATTTTGCTGGCGTCTCGAGTTTTCAGCCAATCATTGAAAGTTGCCCAGTCATCAGAAGGTTTCCAAGCTTCTTGGCCCGCAAAAAAATCTGGGCAGATGGCTCTGCAAGAAAAACAAAAACATTTTATGCCTCTTAAATCATACAGAGAAAGGAGTAAAGGGAAGTCCATCTGTACTATACAACGAATTTGTTCTGTTGAATAAGCATAGAATTCAATCTGCATCAAAGCACTGTACAAGCCACCCTTATCCTTTTTCTATGTCTAATAAGGAGACTTAGCATCACTACCAGATACATTTTGCCCTGTTAAATCCATTATTTAATTTGACAAATTGTTAACCACAATTAAAAATCATCAGCGCTTACCTTCTGGTTGAAAAAAAAACACCCTACAGTTTACATGGTACATGCATTTGCGTCAGAAGGAATGCTAGCCCAGCAACACAGTAAAGAGGATACCCAAATGTTTTTCATATATTTGAAGACTTGTTTCTTTCCTTGACACAAGCTGGTACACGGGACCTTCACGGAATCACTTCCAGCTTCTCTGGAATTTTTACTGTACCAGCAAAGTTGCACAGACACTACATCAGGAGGGAGAAGCAGGCTGCTTCGATCTATGGAGGCACTCCAATAACCCAATAGACAATACAGAAAAAGTTTTCCCTGTCCTGTTCCTTATTTCTTTCTCTTTTCTTTTGTACTTCCCTGCTGTCTCATTACAGTAGAACTACTCAACTATGTTACACTTCTGACACTGTTTTAACAAACAGGAAACTCTTTAGGGAAATCTGTAAGTGAAGCCTGTGAAATAATTCCTGCTCATATGGCTTATATGTACGTATTTAAAAAAAAAAAGGAAATAATTGGTTCAATAATTTTCTTTTTAATAAGACACTTGGAAAACAGTAGTATTTCTTACGTGTATCCATTAGTTGTCAGCATATCAGCTATGTATCTGGTGTTTGGAAGTTGCCATCCAATGTATCATGAATCACAACCACAGCTTTGTCTGCGCTGGCAGGTGGTTTGCAAACATACGCCTTGATGTGCTCAACTTGCACTTCCTGCCCACGGCCTCCGTAGTCAAACCTGTCTCCAATATCACATGGGCAGGGCCTTGATTCGTTCGCCATGTGTGAGGCTAAAGAACAAAAGCCATTCAGCTGTGAATATCCCAGCATACCATACTGAAAAAGATCCAAACACAGAGCTATCATAGACTGTTGAATTTTGGAATCTCTACAGTGATATTGTGAACATGCTGATTACTGTTAGATCTAAATGCATGAGTCCATAAGCCCCTTGGGTTATTTTTTATAAATAATAATCTTGTTAGAATTACTTACGTTATGAACTCTTCTGTGGGGACTTGATATACAACTAGGACTTCCCTGCCGTACAGTAAGTAATAGAGTAAAAATAAAGTTATGGCCAGTTAGCTGGGAATCACCACAAATTATTTAGATAATGATTAAGCCAGTTCTTTCACTCTTCATCATATAGAATCATAGAATTATTTCAGTTGGAAGAGACCCTCAGGATCATCGAGTCTAACTATAACCTAACTCCAGCACTAAACCATCTCCATAATAATAATAGTAATACTAATCCTCTACATTTTGGGCTTTTTTTTTAAATAAACCATACCTACCCGTATGAGTTTGTTTGGGTTTCTTGGTTTGGGTTTTTTTTGTTTGTCTGGGGTTTTTTTGGGTTGTTGTTTTGGTTTTTGTTTTGTTTTTGTTTGTTTGGTTTGGTTTGGTTTCACAAGTTGTACTCAAACACATAGGACTTGTAATTGAAAATAATTCTACCAGGAAAAAATGAATTATTAGATGAACATAAAAGACAAAAAACTCTTTAAATACATCATGAGAAAGAGCTGATAACTGATTTTCCATTCGTAAACTCTTTTCTTCTGATTAGACTAAAATAAAAAAATAGAAGAAAAACCAGCACTTGAATATTAAATAAACATATATTTCAGAACTTCAGAAACACAAATACAATGCCCTTACCAGTCAGTACATCCTTGAAGTTTTTAATTGCAAGCATTTCACCTTATCAGATAAAATGTAAAGTAAAATGTAAAACATGAAATATTTAAAGATGCAGATACAGCAGCCGATGAAATGATCTCCAGACACAAGCATGTGAGCAGTAGCATTGGCTTGTGAGGTTTATAAGCCACATAGACTCGCAAGCTTTTAATGTAGTCGAAAGGTACCAGTGTTTCTACATTTGCTGTAGAACGCGCTTCATACTAAGTGTTCTGTGGCTCTTTCACTTTCAAAACATTCTCCTGAGTCCTCCTCCTGGGAGGTCTTCCTCACCTCAAAGGGAAAATAAAAGGATTCTGAATCATCTCAAACAATTTAGGAAAAGGGTAGAACCCTAGTGGCATTTGAATGAGCATGAACTCTTTAAAAAAGCATGAAGGTAAAATGAAAGTCCCCCAAACATATCAGTCAGACCTCAGCACACACTTGTTTAAAAACAAACAAAGAAAACAAAACCGACAACAACAGAAAAAACCACCCACCACACATACCTGTAGCACAGCAAGAGTGTGAGACAGCAGAGACAAGTTGCAAGAGCTCAACGCAGATTATTACCACGGAATGAGGTCCCAAAAGTGCCGACTCATGAAATGTAAGGAGTGCATGCAAGGTTCAGGTTTCTACAAATAAGAGTTACGTAAGTTACTGCCTTTATCTTTGCATATCTCGGAATCACAAAGTTAAAAGTTCACACTTTCTGTACCTGTTATTTTTATTGCCAGTGTAGGAGGGTGTGCTACTGTGAGGAGAACTGCTATAGCTGAGTACCAAACTTCTTTTTAACATATACGAAATGGTATAAAGCACTGAAGGTCTTTTCAGCTTAGGAAACACATTGACGTAGCTGAGCAATTCATTTAGACAAAACCTTTTTTTTTTTTTTAAGGGCGTTCCTAGTAGTAGGGTGTAGGACCGCTTTTCAACATTACATTTTTATTGCTATTACTTCCTTAGACTATGCATTCATTGCTAAAAGACAAGTCTAAAGTCATCAGTGGGATGAGTTACTGAAGTAGAGACATAATTTCAAAGATTTACACAAGACAGAACTTTGGATTCAAGTGACTGCCTGATCCTTGTATCCCTCCNCAGTAGCATTGGCTTGTGAGGTTTATAAGCCACATAGACTCGCAAGCTTTTAATGTAGTCGAAAGGTACCAGTGTTTCTACATTTGCTGTAGAACGCGCTTCATACTAAGTGTTCTGTGGCTCTTTCACTTTCAAAACATTCTCCTGAGTCCTCCTCCTGGGAGGTCTTCCTCACCTCAAAGGGAAAATAA
Source organism: Pampusana beccarii (assembly GCA_013399365.1). NCBI lineage: Eukaryota > Metazoa > Chordata > Aves > Columbiformes > Columbidae > Pampusana > Pampusana beccarii. Next base: position 50,709 of record VWYH01000897.1, read on the forward strand.
AAGGATTCTGAATCATCTCAAACAATTTAGGAAAAGGGTAGAACCCTAGTGGCATTTGAATGAGCATGAACTCTTTAAAAAAGCATGAAGGTAAAATGAAAGTCCCCCAAACATATCAGTCAGACCTCAGCACACACTTGTTTAAAAACAAACAAAGAAAACAAAACCGACAACAACAGAAAAAACCACCCACCACACATACCTGTAGCACAGCAAGAGTGTGAGACAGCAGAGACAAGTTGCAAGAGCTCAACGCAGATTATTACCACGGAATGAGGTCCCAAAAGTGCCGACTCATGAAATGTAAGGAGTGCATGCAAGGTTCAGGTTTCTACAAATAAGAGTTACGTAAGTTACTGCCTTTATCTTTGCATATCTCGGAATCACAAAGTTAAAAGTTCACACTTTCTGTACCTGTTATTTTTATTGCCAGTGTAGGAGGGTGTGCTACTGTGAGGAGAACTGCTATAGCTGAGTACCAAACTTCTTTTTAACATATACGAAATGGTATAAAGCACTGAAGGTCTTTTCAGCTTAGGAAACACATTGACGTAGCTGAGCAATTCATTTAGACAAAACCTTTTTTTTTTTTTTAAGGGCGTTCCTAGTAGTAGGGTGTAGGACCGCTTTTCAACATTACATTTGTATTGCTATTACTTCCTTAGACTATTCATTCATTGCTAAAAGACAAGTCTAAAGTCATCAGTGGGATGAGTTACTGAAGTAGAGACATAATTTCAAAGATTTACACAAGACAGAACTTTGGATTCAAGTGACTGCCTGATCCTTGTATCCCTCCCATTCTTCTGATTTTCTTTTTTTCAGATTATTGGGATTATTCTTTAAAAAGCATTTTTTAAGGATATTAGCAATCAAAACTATCTATTTCACTGTTTCCTCAGAGGCACATCTAAAATGTAGCACTAAATCCACATTAGTTGTACCACCCTTTTGCCCTGGGAAAGCGACCTTAAGATTTTGTCCTGATGTATAAGCTGTTTCCCTGTATTCTAAATAACTTTGTCAATGCTATTTATTTACAATTCCTAAAATGAAGCCAAAAAAATGAAAAAAAAAGCCTACCAAAGAATTCCAGAATGAAGGCATGGTGTTCAGAATGGTTTCTTGGCTTTTCCCACTCGCATACTATAAACAATAAATTATATCACACAGGAAGCTACTTCAAAGAACAGTAGTAAAATAAATGCAAGAAAAATTGGCAGTTTGAAGCATTCCTAGAAACGACAAATGACAGCAATGCTTGCAGAACCTTATCTGCAGTAGCTTTGCTTAACCACATTTCCCCTCCCTTAGTCACAGGACTGTGGCTCTGGAAATGCTTCCTTATCCATAAGACTGTTCCCCATTGCCTTGATCTTAACATTAAACTTTAGAAATTAAATGGGTTTTAATATAATTCCGTGATGATTCCCTGTTCCTCCTTGAATAATTAGTTCAGTTTTTCTTCTTAGAAGTCAAAACTTAGTTCAGCACATTCAGGATCCCTGTACGTGCTGTTGATTGCAATTTGTACGCTAATCTTTTTTCTTTTTGCTTAGTCATGGTGTTAGCACTACAGCACACATGCCGTTTCAGTATTTCGGATGACTGCTGTTCTCTAAATATACAACCTGATTGTCCTCTTACACACCAGCTAGCTTTCTGATGCTAGTGGAACTCCATGAAAGCAGAGTCATCCAGGTTTCACACTGGGGTAATCAAGGTACAAGAAACTTCCAGACCTCTGCATTCTTCTCTTGGAAAAATGTGTTGTGAGAGCTGTATCACCCAGATAACAGCTGGATTAGTATTTTACATATAGATGGTATCATGAAAAGTAACAGTTAATTGACAGTTGCAGGCCAAAATTGTCTGAAGACCTCCCCACAGGAAAGATGAAGGTCCATTAGCAGCATGTAAAGAAGGAAAACACAGATGGGAAAAAGCAAAAGAAATTAAAATCCCATCAGGAGAGAGATGGTTAATACATACTGCTGACTATTTTTAAATGATACATCACAATGTATATTTCTCTGATAGTGTACAAATTCAATCTGAGAGATTGTCATTAGTAATACTAAGCCTTTCCTAAATTACATTTTCTTCCCATTAAATCACATCGCAATCTTTTCAGTAGCACCGAGAAAGTTAAAAGGGACATACCTTCATTTCTCTCTAGAAGTACCAGCCCCCAGTGAAGATCCCTGGCAGGTGCTTTCAAACTACAGAACACAAGCCTTTCTCCCCAGGAGGCGTAATTAAGCCATGGCAGTCACTGCCACAGGCCACACCAGAGGCCAGCACTGCCAGCAGGTTCAGAAACAGAGCAGCAAACCCATAGCGGCTCAGTCCATCAGCAGCCACGCAACACACCGTGCCAGAGGCCACATCCACCGCAGGGCTCCCCAGAGCCACCAGGATGTGGGTTGAAAGGGGAAACTCTCCGTGCAGCCACCAACCGAGGCTGGGTGCTGAGGCAGATGCAAACTTGAGCTGACACAACACAGAGATTTGTGTCATATGATCGATGGAAATATTATGTAACAACACACATTATGTAAAACCACATAGCATTTCTTATTTAAGTGGTAATCATGGTTTAATGTTTTCTTTTATATACAGAACCTCAACCTTCTTGTGAAGAGGACATTATCAGCATTAATCCTCCAAGGCATGCAGCACAGGCAACAACACCCGGCACACCTGAAGAAGGTTTCCCTGTCCTGGCTAGAACCACTAAGAAAAGGTTTGTTTCTCCTGAAATCTTGCAGGGGAGCCAGAGGGAAGGTGACTGAGTGAGGGAGTTGCCAGGCCTGGCTGGCAGAGGTGACTGAAAAGAAAAACATTGTGGGGCAATGGAAACATCTGAGGGGCTGCACCTTGAAGGATAATATTCTGTGAAAGCTGAAGGGACTCCCTGGGCTCACAGGCATTCCACTGAGGGGAAACTGGGTTGTGTTCGGTACAAGATTTTTGCTGCAGCTATTCCTTCAGCATCACAGATGCAGACAAGGACTCACCACATGATTACTGTGAATTACACTGAGAGGCACTGGAGGAGGAGAACTACAGTGATGTTCCCCTAGTTACTCGGGATGGGCTGTACCTTACCAATCCTGATACCTAATTAAATCACAGCATAGAGAAACCTGATGATATTGGAAGGATTTGTGGAGGTGAGGAGGCAATTTTGTCATCCGGATTGGTTTAGATTCAACTCCGAATAAGGGTGGGGGCTAGGGCAACTGCCTGTGACCATGAGAGTTGACAGAAGATTTGCATCGAGCTGGTTGTGAAATGATGTGATGCACTTTCCTGAAAAAAAAGGAAGGGGCAGCATCAGAAACTCAGCTGGTGCTGGGGCTTTTGATGAAGATAACGTGAAGGAGAAAAGAGTGAAGAACACTGGTGCTCAGTGATAGAGGCATTCTTAAATGTCATATGATTCTGATGTGGGTGAAGGTCAGACGGCCTAGCAAGGGGCCATTGCAGCTGCATCCAGATGTCTGTGAGTGTTTCAGAATCCAAAAGGAGGCTTAGAAGTGGGGGAAACACAGGCATGTGCCTGAGGACAAGAGTAAAGGACAACACACCCCACAGGCAGGCTAAGGCAGCAGCATAGTTTACTGCCATCAGTTGACACTGAACTAGGAATAGAAGTACTTGTAAATGCATCAAAAATGAGAGAAGGGCAAAAAGAAAGCACTGGCTATTTGCAGGAAGGAGAATTAATACTAGGAATTCTGATAAGTACTGAAGTGTCCAGAACTGTTTCATTCAGTCTTCAGAAAAGTTAATTTTAACCATATGCTGAATGACATCCATTTTATAGCAAGAACAATAGTACAGGTGTACAAAGGGTCAAGAAAAATTAAAACAGAATAATTAGATGTGGGCAGGTTTGAAATTCACCTCGGGGAGCTTAAGCACCTCTCTGAACCGTGAGCCATGATGTCTCTGACTGCACGGCCAGATGTGTGATGTCCCCCAGGAAGCGCTTGGGTTATTTTTAATAAATAATCATCTTGTTAGAGTTACTTATGTTACGAACTCTTCAGTGGGGACCTGGTACATAACTAGGATTTCCGAGCCTTACGGAAAGTAATACAGCAAAAATAAAGTTATGACCAATTAGCTGGGAATAACCACAAATTATTGAAAGAGTAATGAAGCCAGTTCTTTAACTCTTTATCGTATGTATGTCCTTGTCAGGAACGCATAACTTTCTTTAGTATAGACTGTAAAGGCTTAATATAGGACTCAGCATCCAAACTCCAAGACAGGAAAAAAGGAAATCGAGCATAGGAAAAATGTATTGAGTTAAACGTTTTATGAACAAGGTAACAGTAGGGTATGGTTAATGTTTTACAAACTTTTACTTAGATGAAAATAAACAAGTAATTCACAAAGTTCAGAAAATGCCAGCTGTATCTAGCACAGAGACATGTAGCTCTTTGGTCTCAAGTTAATGATTTTATGCCACAGACCATAGGCTAACCAACTGGGTGAACTGACTTCCTATTGCTGCAGAATGACCCAAGTAACCTATTTGAATATGCAAAGGACATCTCCAAATTATTAAAGAATGTGGAGAATTCAGAAAATCTTTACATAAACTCTCTACACGTAGATTACTTGCATTTTCTCAGAAAACTTTGCTAGTGTAGAAATAAGGACATTCAAACTTGACTATGCCAAATGCTCTCATAGAGAGAAACAGGGAAAAGCAGGTTACTGAACAGTTCCTGAACTAGTTGGGCTTCAATAGTTGTGGCATTAAAGGGACACCTTTAGGAAAACAAACAAGCAAACAACCCTGCAGCCAGGGGATTTGCACGGACTTCCGGGGACCAAGATGTTCTGGACTGTAAAATTCAGCATATCCCAAGTAGTGTTAGCAGGGCTAGTGTTGAACCTCCTGTGAGATTTCATTTTCACAGGCCAATTCAAGACAAGCTATATCTTACTTCAAAGCTGTATTAACTTTAGGAACACATTAATATAATACTAATCCTCTATGTTGTTATTATTATTATTGTTATTATTATGCTACATCTATCCATAGGTTGTTTGTTTGTTTGTTTGTTTGTTTGTTTGTTTGTTTGTTTCACATGTTGTAGTCGGACATATGGGACTTTAAAATAACTCTACCAGGAAAAAAATGAATTATTAGATGAACATATAGGACACAATACAGTTTAAATATATAATGGGAAAGAGCTGATAACTGATTTTCCATTCGTAAACTGTTCTATTTTTATTAGACTAAAATCAGAAAATAGAACAAAAACCAGCACTTGAATATTAAATAAACATATATTTCAGAACTCCAGAAACATAAACACAATGCCCTCACGAGTCAGTACGTCCTTGAAGTTTTTAATTGCAAACATTTCTCATTATCTGTTAAAATGTAAAGTAAAATGTAAAACATGAAATATTTAAAGATGCAGATACAGCAGCTGAGGAAATCATCTCTAGACAAAAGCCTGTGAGCAATAGCATTGGCTTTTGAGGTTTATAAGCCATATAGACTCACAAGCTTTTTAGTATAGTCAAAATGTGTCAGTGTTTCTACATTTGCTGCAGAACGCACTTCATACTAAGTGTTCTGTGGCTCGCTCTTCACCTCAGAAGGGAAAATAAAAGTATTTTGCACCACTATCTCAAACAGTTAGGGGAAAAGGTAGCAACGTGAAGGAATTTGAATGAGCATGATCTCTTTAAACATGAAGGTAAAACAAAAATCCCCCAAACATGCCAAGTCAGACCTCAGCATGTACTTGCTTTACATTTCTTGGGAGGAAAAGCCATGGGAAAAAAAAAATAAATAAATAAACAGACAAACCAACAAACGACCACATATACCTGTAGCACAGCGAGAGTGTGAGAAGTCAGAGACAAGTTGCAAGAGCTCAACGCAGATTATTACCACTGAATAGGATCCCCAAAGTGCCAACTCACGAAATGTAAGGAGTGCATGCAAGGAACAGATTTCTACAAATAAGAGTACATAAGTTACTGCCTTTATCTTGCATATCTCGGAGTCACAAAGTTAAAAGTTCACACTTTCTGTACCTTTTATTTTTATTGCCAGTGTATGCAGGGTATGCTACTGTGAGGAGAACTGCTATAGCTGAGTACCAAACTTCTTTTTAACATACACAAAATGGTATAAAGCATTGAAGGTCTTTCCAGCTTAGGAAACGTGTTGACATAGCTGACATAGTTGACATAGACAAAACACTTTTTTTAAAGGGCATTCCTAGTTCACATGGGGTTGGGACTGGCCTGCAGATCCAAAAAGCAAACCTCCACCTAATTCTGTAGTGTTCTAGTTTTGATACATGTTGCCTTTAGTGCACTCAGCCTATGGAGCGTGAGGGAAGTCAGATGTCAGCAGACAATTGCCATGTGACTGAGATCTGACTCTGGAACTCAAAGGAGGGCTGTGTCTCTGGGAGATAAAAATATTACCTTTGAGAGAATTAGGATTTTCTGATGCTCTGGGACAATTAATTGGCCTACAGTCTGCTCTTTGCTAATATATTTCCTGAGGACTTGACATCTCCTGTTCTGCTCCATGATTGGAAGTATGTTGTTCTTGTGACTGAATGCAATAATTGTCAACACCAGACTGGATGTACACCTTTCATGCTGTGCAGGATACGGGCAAATCACTAGTATGGCAGGGTGCTCTTCTTATTACAGTAAGAGTCTGCTCAGTCACAAGTACTCAGTGTCTGATGAATTGCTATTTCTCCACACTTCCTGTAATTTTTCCCAGTGATTCATTCCACTTCACACTATTTTTTGTAACACCTTCTTCCCCTCCACCTGTACTGCTGATAACCCAGTGGTGAAGGGAAGAAGGCTGGGGTCCCCATTGCTCTAGGCAGGAGGAGAGCTGAGAGTTTTCAGGCAGCTGTGTCAATGAAGAGAGTCTGTTCGTGTCTTCCCTGATTGCTTCAAGATGCTTCTGCGTTGGTGCACCAACGTTTATTGAGAGGAAAATAGCTGCACTTTTTCCTAGTGCAGTATGGGATGAGGAGCTGTAAGAGCTGTATTTGAGAAACCATGTTAAGACTGATGACCTGTAGTGTCTTGTCAGGCTAGCATGAGTGGGGAAGAACCTGTTCTTCTGCATGGGCTTGGGAAGGTTCCTTTTCAAAGCAATATGTGACTTCTCTGATGCATTGCTGTGCAATTTTGCCTATAACTTTCCAAACACAAGCATGTTGTAATGTCACTGTTTTTACACAGAAAAAATCAAAGACAGTAAAAAAAAAAAAAAGCTTGCAACATACTTCTGTCTGTTTTAAGCCAAACTGATAGAATTGTATCACCATGATCACTGAGATATATAGTGTGTGTCTGAGAAGGGAGAGACCAAAGGCATTTAATAAGTGAAAGAGGATGGCAGATTGGGATTGGACTAGATGATCTTTTGAGGTCCCTTCCAATCCCTAACATTCTGTGATTCTGTGATTGCCAGGGAACCCATTGCTGCCCTGTGGACTGGGCTTGGGAGAACACACAGCAGCATCTGGGGGTCACCTCAGGATGGCAGTTTCCTGAGTCTCTGCTTGTTTCCTTCTGCTTGAGGAAACTCTATTATCTCCTAGTGATCGCACCGTCACAACTCTGCTGCTGGTTGTGCAACACATTTCAACTGAGGTCACCCCAAGCCAGGGTTTGAACACTCTCTTTAGTGCCGAGTGGACTCTTATGAAAAATGACAACAGCCAAATTGAAACACAGCGTTAGAGTCCAAAGTGCATCCAGCAGTATGTACTTTGCAGGGATTGCGAATGTGCTGAAGTAAGTCTGGACTTCTAAGTAGAAAAGCTGAACAAATTGTTCAGCAAGGAACGGGGAATCAATACAAAATGAAATTAAAATGTTTAATTTCTAAAGTTTGATGTTAATATCGAGGTAATGGGGAACAGTCTTATGAAGAATTCCAGAGCCACATTCCTGTCACTAAAGGAATGGATAGGTGGTTAAGCAACTCCAGGTTCTGCAAGCATTGCTGTCATTTGTCGTTTCTAGGAATGCTTCAAACTGCCAATTTTTCTTGCATTTATTTTACTACTGTTCTTTGAAGTAGCTGTGGAGTATCTAAGCTATCTGTGAGGTATAATCTATTCTTTGAAGCATGCAAGTGGGAAAAGCCAAAAACTCAAATCAAAACAAAAGGGTTGGGTTTTGAACATTATGACTTCATTCTGGAATTTTTTGGTAGGCTTTTTTGCATTTGTTTGACTTTGTTTTAGGAATTGTAAATAAATAGCATTGACAAAGTTACTTAGAATACAGGAAAACAGCTTGTACATGAGGACAACATCTTAAGGTCGCTTTCCCAAGACAAAAGTCTGCTAGACAAACGTGCATTTAGTACTACTTTTCAGATGTGCCTTTGAGGAAATAGAGAGTTTTGATTGCTAACATCCTTATATAAAGCTCTTTAAAGGATAATCCTAATAGTCCACTAAAAAGAAAATCAGAAGAATGGGAGGGAGACAAGGATCAGGCAGTCACTTCAATCCAAAAGGAAAAAAATGTATAAAACATCCTGTGTTATCATAAAAGCATATAAACATATTAAAAATTTATTACAGTTGTATGTACAGCAATCTGCAGAACTCTTAGCTTTTTACACATTTTATTTTCATTCCAAAAGAGAAAATATTTTTCCTATGCTTTATAAACTGTCTTGTGTAGAGCTTAGAAACTATGTCTCTACTTCAGTACCTCACCCTACTGATGACTTTATATATGTCTTTTACCAATGGATGAATAGTCTAAGGAAGTAGTAACAATGCCAATATAATGTTGAAAAGCGATACTACAACCCATGTGAACTAGGAACGCCCTTTAAAAAAAAGTTCTGTCTAAATGAATTGTTCTGCTCCATCAATGTGTTTCTTAAGCTGAAAAGGAAAGACCTCCATTGCTTAATACCATTTTGTGTAACTTAAAAAGAAGGTTGGTACTCAGCTATAGCAGTTATCCTCACAGCAGCACACCCTGCCTACACTGGCAACAAAAATAACAGCTTTAGAAAGAGTGAACTTTTAACTTTGTGACTCTGATACGTACAAAGTTAAAGGCAGTAACTTACCTAACTCTTATTTGTAGAAACCTGATCCTTGCTCGCACTCATTACATTGATGAGTTAGCACTTTCCCTATCCCATTCAGATTGCTCGTTTGGTTTTGTTTCGTCTTGTTTTCCTTTTTGCTCAGTCATGGTGTTAACGCCACAGCACACAGTCCATCAGCGGCCATGCGACACACCATGCCAGCAGCCACGTCCGGCTCAGGGCTCCCCCAAACTGCCAGAACATGTGTTGAGAGGGGAAATTCTCCACACAGCCACCATCCAAGACTGGGTGCTGAGGCAGATGCAAACTTGAGCTGACACAACACAGAGATTTGTGTCATATGATCAGTAGAAAACGTATGTAACAACATACATTACGCAAAAACATGTAACATTTCTTCTTTAAGCAGTAACCATGGTTTGTAAGCACTGAAATGCCCTGTCTGCAGATTGTATTGTACTTTTGAACTCCTAAACTGACCAGCTGATCATCTATCGAGTTTCACAGAATAGGGTACATGCCAAAAAACCCTAGTCTATGAAAATGTGCTTCAACAAACAATGTATTTGCATTCCTAAACTTTGGGGTTGTGATTTATGTAGAACTTAGATGAACGTGGGCCATAATACACATAGACATTAATGTACCATCAGTCTAAATTGTTTCAAGCATTAAGATAAACCTCAAGGAAATGGAGTATATTTCACAGCATATTAAAACATGACACTGCTAGGTGCAATCTGAGGCTTCTTCGGAAGAATGTAATATGAAAGTACCAGTTAGAATCTACTGACAAAAAACATCAAAAATATTCTGTTCACCTTTTTCTCTAATTTTTATTTCAACAAACTCTCCCCTCCAGTTTTCTAAAGTGTGTTACTGAAAAACTCTAGTGTACTACATAACTGTATTACAAATCTGGTTTCTTGTTCTTCTATTAAGTGTATTTATTCAGCCAGTTGATCATATTCTTTCTTCCTTCCACAATGTAAGGCTTATCTTGAGGACTGATCTCTTCTGTGATGTATGAAACCATGAGTTTGTCCAGGATAAATTTTAACTTCAAAATTGACTTTGCAATTTTTCTTTAGCTTCTGCTCCAGCAGGGTGACCTGTAATATAGACCATAGTAGTAGATATATTAATATAGCCATATTCCATGCTGTCAGTCCTCATTCATAATTCAACTCCCTAATTTATCGTTCAGGCTAGACGCTAATAATGAAGCTCCATATGGGCAAACCAAAAAGCAAAAACAAAAAGAAAAAACACTTTTGCAGTAAAGGTCTAGAAAAATTGTTAGAATATACAGGCAGGGCAAACAATCTGTACCGATTCAGATATAACAAAAGTATTTCTTACATGTGAAATACATTGCAATGTTAAATACACTACAACTGAATAAAAAGCTTCTAACAGACATCTATGGATGCAATTTGGCATATCCTACACCATTCATGGGTTCCTAGGACCAATAGAAAACAAATCGATGCAGCGAATAGTAGCTCCCATACTAGAGTACTGCCAAACAGCAATGGGATTTTCATAGGAATTTGTTACCTGGCTTACTAGTCATACTGTTTACAAAAGAAATAGACTTAAATTAAAAAAATCTAGTTTTCATTCTTTGCCTAGGTTACATTAGCCCTTCTATGTCTTCTATGTATTTTCTGCTTATTTGTTAAACTTGAAGCACTATTATGAGGCTGAGTTTTTCCTCCAAATTCAGGATGGAAATTTAAACATGCAGAAATGAAAGAACATGGATGTTATTAGCATACTTGATGCAGGGAAATGAAGTCATCTTTTTCAGCAAAAATGAAAAACGTAGGGTTCAGGAGATTGGATATATCATCAGAATCTTTGATTAGTCCTAGAAAACATTAAAGAATCAAAAAACTCTTCAATCGACTTTCGAGGTGAAATCCAGATTCAAATAGAGCACTCTGCTTCTGCGGTGAAAAGCTTTTATGTCTCAGGCAATACGTAACCATAAATACCAGCTTTACTTTCAGCCTACTGTAACCATGGCTCCTAGAACATTGTCCAAGATTAAAACTCTATTTAAACCAGTTTCTTAAGATACACTGAATATCTGAATAAATAAGACTTGAAAGATGCTTCTGTGCATACAAGCTTGAGCTCTTTTTAACTGACTGGGAAAGTCAGTGTTTTAGTAAGCAGACCAAAACATACATTCTGAAAATGCTAGCAAAGGGAAGCTTTAGCTATCCCAGCTTCTTGAGCAGAGCATAAATAGAAAGCTGGTGTTAAAATAACCACAATCTAACTTTAGAGAGCAGTTAGATCAAAAATAACACAGTCTGTTCCCAGGTGAAGTTCCAGCTCTGCAGCAAGCAAAGCAGTACCAAACAGGAAATGGGAGTTATTAATAAATTGGGAAGGTGACCAAAGGACAACATGTGTGTCTGTCCAGATCTGAAAAAAAGACATGGCTGCTATGATCCATTCTGAAACTAGAAATAAATATCCTCACCACCATCTTCTTTGCATAATATCCTTCCTACTCTGCTGAAAATGAATAGGATAGGATAGGATAGGATAGGATAGGATAGAATAGAATAGAATAGAATAGAATAGAATAGAATAGAATAGAATAGAATAGAATAGAATAGAATAGAATAGAATATTTCCATTGGAAGGGACGGTCCAATGGAACGTCATCTAGTCCAACTACCTGACCTATTCAGGGCTGACCAAGTTAAATCATGTTGTGAAGGGCACTTTCCAAATACCTCTTAAACACTGACAGGCTTGGAGCATCAACCACATCTCTAGGAAGCCTGTTCCAGAGTTTGACTATGTGAAACTATACACAGCAAAACCATACACTATCCTGTAAAAGATCCTGATTACAACAATTTTAGATTTTGCATACAACGTAATACTGTTTAACATAAATCCATCATTAATTAGTTCCATTTAAACAAAGTCAATTATGTAGAATAGTTATTTATTACAGAACACGTCATGAGACTTACTTATGAGACAGAAAAACAAACCCTCTTAGTAAAGAAATGCTTCTTAATGCCCGGTCTAGACCTCCCCTGGCACAGCTTTGATGTATTCCAAGGCAAAATATCTCTCCTTATCAGCTGACAACCTGATTTGAAGAGATAATGCTAGATCAAGTACTTAAGCTACACAATATAAATATGCATATGTACCTGCTTATATTACCTCCTTGTATTTACCTGTCATAGAGAGGTACACCAGCCTTCAATTCTGGGTAAGTCATCATCAGGTGACCTACAGCAACACCACCGCAGTAAAAAACAATGACCCCTAATTTCTTTACACTACACTGTTCCTTTAGATATTTCAGGACAACATCGGCTTCTCTGAAAAATACAAACAAATGCAAATTTAGCATGTACAGTACACCCAGTATTTGAAAATATGAAAAGAAAACGCAGAGATGCATATAAGGGTCCCCATATCATGCTGCTACTACATTTGCTTTCACATACTTTAAATAAATCATTAGTTCAGGCAAATACTAGTGGCTGCTAATCTGAAAAGATGATAAGTGAATCCTCAGAGACAGGAGCTCTCTGGGAATGATTCAGTTACGTCTCCCATGACCTTCTCATCAAATACAGAGAGTGTCGTGGGGCAGCCTCAACCAGCCTGTCTCCCGTGGGAGCTGCTTTTAATTTGAGGCTCTGCCCCTCAGCCTTGCTTGCCCTACAGCTCCTGCTGTGTCACAGCTGTGCCTGTGCCTGGCCACCGGCCCTGTAGATCTGTACCTCTGTCCAGAGCCTGGAACCACAGACCTGCCTCCTGGCCTGGCTTTGGCACTGCCACATCACTACAGACCTGCCTGGAGATCACTGGACTGTGTCTGATACTGGTTAACGTGTCTGGACCTGCCTCTGAGCCTGACTGCCTCATTCCCAGCTTGAGCTCAGACCTGCCTCCGTAGGCCCTGGCTGCCACCCTGGTCCCTGCCCTGCCCATCTTCCTGGAGGACCCTGGGGTGGGACCCTGGCACTTCTCTTGGTTCCCAGCACTCTGTCCCCCAGGGAGCCACCAGCTCTTGCTGTGCCCTGGTGATGATGCAGCCATCAGCTACCTGGGGCCACTCACACCCTACTGAGCAAGTTACTACGGCACAATCAAAAACTCCTTTCTTCTTTCCGTAGAACATCTTAAAGGATCAGTCCATTACACTTAGTGAGACTCAGGATGTGAATTATGCTTTCTCGCTGCTTGTGTCACCAGTCATTTTTAAACCGTGCTTTTTGAGGCAGAGGAAGGAATTAGCAGTCTATGGTATCAACATCAGATGACAGAACACTAAGCCACTACTGAGGGAGTTGTCCTTGAACTCTGTTCAAGCCAAAATAAAAAGGTCACCAATTCCATCCACTTTTAAGGAGTCATTTCATAAGTCCACCTTCACTGGTAGATTAGCTGCATCCAAACTCAAAGAAAATAAAAAGGTGGGGGCAGGAGTGAATATCTGACAGCAGCAGGCAATGTGATATCCAGCTCCCTGACATCTTACTTGTTTATTTTCCTGGCATCTCGAGTTTTCAGCCAATCATTGAACTTGGATCAGTCATCAGAAGGCTTCCAAGCTTCTCTTCCTGCAAAGAAGTCTGGGCAGATGGCTCTGCACACCCAGACACAGACACACAGACATACCTCTACTTATACTTGTAGTCAAACACTGAAATTTTCTTGGCACTTCATAACATGAAAAGTTCCTATGCAGGCATAATTTTGGTTTGATTTCTTTTTCCTGAGACAGTAATGTTTTAAAATATCATTGTTAACTATTCCACAGAAATGCCTTCAAGCATTAGAAAATATTTATAGATATCTCTACAAGCTTTTTTTCAATGACTAAACCACATAATACAATTTGTGATCCAAATCTAGAAAATGTAAGTATTTGTATCCCTAGTATTTTACCTGCCTTGAGTATCTAAGTTGAAACTATACACAGCAAAACCATACACTATCCTGTAAAAGATGACCAAACGAGATCCTGATTACAACAGTTTTAGATTTCGCATACAACATAATACTGTTTAACATAAATCCATCATTAATTAGTTCCATTTAAACAAAGTCAATTATGTAGAATAGTTATTTATTACAGAACACGTCATGAGACTTACTTATGAGACAGAAAAACAAACAAACAATCAAACACCTGATAGACTGAGGTCAGAAAACAACAAGTGAAGGGATCACATGTGGGAAGAAAGGAAAGAGACATAATTTGGTGACTAGAAAAAGGGAAGTACAGTAAGAGTCCACTCAGTACTAAAGAGGGTGTGCAAACCCTGGCTTGGGGTAACCTCAGTTGAAATGTGTTGCACAACCAGCAGCAGAGTTGTGACGGTGCGATCGCTAGGAGATAATAGAGTCTCCTCAAGCAGAAGGAAACAAGCAGAGACTCAGGAAACTGCCATCCTGAGGTGACCCCCAGATGCTGCTGTGTGTTCTCCCAAGCCCAGTCCACAGGGCAGCAATGGGTTCCCTGGCAATCTGCCATCCTCTTTCACCTATTAAATGCCTTTGGTCTCCCCCTTCTCAGACACACAGTATGTATCTCAGTGATCACGGTGAAATGACTCGATCAGTCCGGTTACATATTGCTTTGAAAAGGAACCTTCCCAAGCCCATGCAGAAGAACAGGTTCTTCCCCACTCACACTAGCCTGACAAGACACTACAAGCCAGCAGTCTTCATGTGGTCTCTGAAATACAGCTCTCATAGCTCCTCAGCACATACTGTACTAAGAAAAAAATGCAGCTATTTTCCTCTCAATACATAGGTGCACCAGTGCAGGCGCATGTTGAAGCAATCAGGAAAGACACGAACAGACTCTCTTCATTGACACAGCTGCCTGAAAACTCTCAGCTCTCCTCCTGCCTAGAGCAATGGGAACCCCAGCCTTCTTCCCTTCACCACTGGGTTATCAGCAGCACAGGTGGAGGGGAAGAAGGTGTTACAAAAAATAGTGTGAAGTGGAATAAATCACTGGGAAAAATTACAGGAAGTGTGGAGAAATAGCAATTCATCAGACACTGAGTACTTGTGACTGAGCAGACTCTTACTGTAATAAGAAGAGCACCCTGCCATACTAGTGATTTGCCCGTATCCTGCACAGCATGAAAGGTGTACATCCGGTCTGGTGTTGACAATTATTGCATTCAGTCACAAGAACAACATACTTCCAATCATGGAGCAGAACAGGACATGTCAAGTCCTCAGGAAATACAGTAGCAAGGAGCAGATTGTAGACCAATTAATTGTTCCAGAGCATCAGAAAACCCTAATTCTCTAAAAGGTAGTATCTTTATCTCCCAGAGACACAGCCCTCCTTTCAGCTCCAGAGTCAAATCTCAGTCACATGGCAATTGTCTGCTGACATCTGACTTCCCTCGCGCTCCATAGGCTGAGTGCATTAAAGGCAACATGTATCAAAACTGGACTACTACAGAATTAGGTGGAGGTTTGCTTTTTGGATCTGCAGGCCAGTCCCAACCCTATATGGATATTTGTAATGTATACTGTAAATGGAGTACCTTGCAGCATATCCAGTTACTGCAAAATGTTGCTGCATTTTGGAATTTAACTGCTGTAGGGCATGGAAAATAAGTGTGAAAGATTTGCAGGGGGGGAAGAGATTGTATTTAATACCCCATGTATGTATATGAGTCATTCCTATGCACATATTTAATGTTCATATTCAATATCATATCCAAAATATATACCATTCATTCATATTTCTGCTGATAACTTTTTAAAATCCCATCATATAATTTAGCCTGAACGGCTGGTTATTTTAAAAAGACTTCTAAAAACAGAATGCACAATTCTCTTTCAGAATAGACTATTTTTAAAGCCATTGCACATTGCTGAGAAATTTAGCAGAATCACTTTTTACAGCATTGTGTTTTCAATATTCCATGATTTCTATGTGTGGCATTGTTTCTTCTGTAAACAGCACAGTGTGGAGGAAGCATGCTGTACTCTGCAACATTTCACAGCAATGTTCCTTTGTGTTTTTTTGTTATGAAGACATATAACTCAAACTGCCCTTGTAATAGTTTCCTCTCACATAGGGGAATAACTGCTCTAACATAAGTCTATAAATCATAAAAAGTGGGATTTCTTGAAGAATAAAAGCTTTCTTGCATGTATCCTTTAGCTGCGAGCATATCAGCCATGTATCCGGTGTTTGGAAGCTGCCATCCAAATGTATCATGAATCACAACCACAGCTTTGTCTGCGCTGGCAGGTGGTTTGCAAACATACGCCTTGACGTGCTCAAGTTGCACTTCTTTCCCACAGCCCTCATAATCAAATCTGTCTCCGATACCACATGGGCAGGGCCTTGATTCATTCGCCATCTAGGAATCTGCAGGAGAGCAGAAATGACAAACAGCAATATATTTTATTTACAGCAACAACTGTGATCATGAGTCATCTTCATGCAGTCCCCACAGTTCCTCCAGACACCTAGTAATACCCACTTGGTACTGCAAGGTTAGAAGCGAAAGCTCCAGGTGTTTATTGTAAACAGGTGGCTCTTGACACCAGTCCTGTCTGGTGCCATAAATATTCATGAATTCCAGGTCAGTCAGCAGAAACCAGGAGTGCAGTATGGCCAGAAGAAGGGTTTATGTCAGTCCACCATTCCTGGCTTTGTGCCTGGAGCAATCCAGCATGTGATAACTACATTTCCATATGATGTCCCCACACACTGTGCTTCATGACTACTCCTCTCATCTGTTCTTACAGCTTCTCCTCACAGGCTGGCACCTGGTAGCTCCTGCTGTTACTCCTGTGAAACCTCTCTGAGTTTTCGTTGTGCATGTCCCCCTTCCCTTCCTCTGTGAGGAATCCAAGGCTGCTACTGCTGCATACGTGTACTTTGCTGGTCCCCTGGTATCCCCTGCTGCCTACAGCCCTTTCCCAAGGGGCCCATCATTAATTGGCATTTCTAAAAGTTCTAATAAATTAACTAGAAGATGGCAAACCAGCAGAGAGTTTTCTCTGAGAGTTACTCTCTATGTAGTCTGACCTGAGAATGGTCAGAGGAATACAGACATACACCAGATCACAGATATATAGCTTATCTAGAGGTAAGCAGTTTAAGGGACAAATTAGAAGCTACTTTATTTCTCAAGTCAAGAGAGGTTTCTGAAGCATTTATGACCTAAGAGGTCTCCTCAGAAGGATCCCTTGAGCTCAGTTTAATTTCCTGTTCCTTTGACCTGGAGATAGGCCACTGTAGGATCTTTTTTAAACTCGACTAACTTTTGGTACTCCCTACTCTTCCTCCCTCACCAAGCACTAGGTGGTCATAATATAGCCTTTTTTCCACCCCAGTTTGAGAAGCTGTTCAAGCTACTTATGGCTCTGCAGCCACTCTTAACCAATCAAAATGGCACTGTTAGCTTACTAACAAGAACTACTTTATCTTCCCAAGTAAATACATGTACTGGAACGATATTCCTTGGTCTGGCTGGTCCCCTTGCGAAAGCGAAATGCAGCATGCTGGCAATAAAAAATGAATGCACTCTTCAATGCTTTACTGGTTTTTGTTAGGAGTATATCTTAACCATTTATCCCCTTCTAGATTTTCTAACTAATTCAAACAGACCTTTAATGCACTTCCAGTACTCCCTCCCTTCTTCAATTTCTCTGCTACAAATGTGTGTATCACGGTAAATGGTATTGAAAACAAAACAGGAAATTACAGTGAACAACAAATTACTCAAAATCCTGCCTCTTTATGCCAGTTATGCTCTTTTCATGGGACAACACGCTTTGGGGTGATATACAGAGGTATTTCCAGCACTGAGAACTGACCCCCTTTAAGGACGCCTCTCAACAGTACCTTCTGTGAACAAAGCTGACCTTTTGAAATCAATCACCACCCAACCTCCAAAAGACGCAGCTGGAGTTCAACCTCCCAGACTTGACTGCGGTTTTGTCAGTGTTACAATAAAGCCAAAGTATCATTTCTGAACCCCATGCAAAGTAAAGGCGTGAGACTTCAAATGCACTCTGTATAACTGGCTTGACTTAGAACAACTCTCCTACCATCGTGCTTGCTGACTGTTTTTCTCTATGAGCAATTCATCTGAGCAGTAAGCCGACAATAATTGATTTCTATTTGAGTAAAAGACTTGTTTCTTTAAAATAAATCTGTTTAAAAATACATGTTAAAACACAAGCTGTGTATAAACAAAGCAGCAGCATTGCCAAGGTTTATTAAACAAAAACAACACACTGCATCAGTAAGTTCTTTTAAAAACATAATGACTTGAAAAATGTTTGTGAATCATTCACAGAAAGGGGTAAATTGTCTTGCACTGTTGAGGCTATCCTTAAAAACAAGTCAAAATTCACAGCATAACCTTTCTTTCAACAGAGTGATGCTAGTGAAAAATACTAATTAACCTGTCATGGATGCAGATTTTCACTAGTATGTAAGAATAGTTCACAGAAGGGATTAATAGAGATGTTGAGCAGACCATGAACAAAACGTTATTTTTCCCCCCACACCCTGCAGAATTTATCTGGTACAGCTGAAATACATTAAATAAAAATTGCAGGAACCCAGGATTTTAAAAGTTCTTTATTAATTGAATTCTAATTTTCACCTATATGTAATTCAATAACCAGAAATTTAATGAGCAAAAGGTTGTTAGTTTAGGAATCTGGCTGTATTTGCAGTTTAGATCAGTTCTTTGCATTTGTAGGCGAGATCAGCTCTTCGCATTTGTGAAACTTCATCTGAGGCTGGGACACATGAAGAATTTTTACATATCAACTGCTCAGGTTTGTTCTCCACTTCAGAAATCAGCTGCATTGCCATCTCTTCTGACTTTTTTTTCATAGCTTTCTGAAGAATGAATTTCATCATGACTTTAAAAAGCTGCATTTTTTTTTTCAAAATAATGTCTGAAAATAATTTTTGAACATAATTTCTGAACTTATTTGAATTTGAATTTGAAAATAATTTTTGAACATAATTTTTGAACTTATTTGAATTTGAAAATAATTTTTGAACATAATTTTTCAAAAAATTACTCACTAAATGTTACAGTCTCACAGTTTTAGACACTTTGTCACATTTTATCAAGCCCCCACACAGTGTATTTGCAGCCCAGATCTGTCATTTCCATTGCTTTGATTTACCTTTCCCAGTTTCAAGATTTAGGCTACCACATAAGCCTCTTCTATAAAATAAAACCAAATAGTAAAACAACTTTAGTAAGACCCAGTTGAGGCAGAGAGTCCGATCTGTGAATTTCAAATATTGTGACCATAGCACAACAGCATCTGTGCCCTTGTCCCACCCACAGCGTTGAGTCTGGAGCTACAGCATCAACGCAGAAACAGGTAACAAGACTCAAAACAGCTTTAGTCTGAAACACTTCTGTGCCTTCTCCTTCACCCCTCTATTTATTCTTCCCATTGCTCGGAAACACCTCAGCAGCCCTTTTCCTGCTTCCTTGATGGCATGTCATCAAGGTGGTAACTCCTGTCTTCTCATCCAGCGAGCTCTGATCTTCAGGTGACAGGAGCAACAGACATGAAACTGCAAAAAATGGTCTCCATAACAGTTCACACTATAGCAGAGACTTCTCCTACCTTTATTGATTGCTAGCGATGCCTGGACAGCAGAAGTTCAGATTTACTAGTTGTTAATCTTTGAATGCTGCTTCTTCGGTGATATATATTTGGGTTGCCTAAGGTCCATCCCCTCCCAGTTGCGCTTTAGTTTGCTGAGTAATTTTAATGTGATTTTGCACTATTTGGCCAATGAAGTTTAAATAACAGAGAGTTACACGGAGATCAACTCAGCATTCTGGAACTAATACTGTTTGTCATGGGTAAAATTCTCTCGAACAGTTCAGTATACCTCTACTTATACTTGTTCTAAAAAAAAAAAATCTCACTCATGATGAGCAAGCATAAACAGAATACCCTCAGGGTGCAATTCAAATTGTGCTTCTTCCAACTCATTGGCTTATCAAGTTTTAATGGTGTCCCAAGGCAATCTGATTTTGCCATGTACAGGAGATAAATCGATAAACATGTAGCAGTGCAAATAGAATGTAGGGTGTGACAACATTGTATCACAACCAGGGCTCCCTCTGAATAGCTAGAGAGTCCTAAGGAGGAGGTGACATTCTACATTTTATCATAATCCAGCAGGCTACAGTGCCTTGCTGCACAGAGACAATAGTCAGCAGCTTTGCTTGCAACAGCTTCCCACTTACTAAGAAACCCGGTTCCCCCCGCTAGCGGTGTGTATTTACCACAGGATTTGACAGGAACTGTTCAGAGCGTTGATTATTCCACTTAGAGCCAAACCCCCTCAAAGTCTCATGGTGACAATCAAGGAGAGGGGCCCCATCTTGTGGACGTTTCCTTGAGTGAGTACGGCTGGGAAGCTGCTGAACACAATGCTTTTAACGTGGTGCAGAAAAGCCAGCTCTGATAGCGAGCTGTGACAGGTCCCGCCTAAATTAGAGTTAAGGCCGGGCTGAGCAGCGTTATGTCCAGAAAACGCCTGCTTTCTTTCTCCTGAGGCAAACCATCCTCCGCTTTCTGCAGGTGCGAGGAATCTGGTCTCAATATGGCTTTTAAAGACCTGGAGGCAAGTTTATGCTCTGCCTTGCAAACTCCTTACCTGTGCACTGAGGAGATGGGTTGAGGGCAGAGGGGAATGAACCGGTGTGAGGTCAGGGCAGCCACCACTGCCAAGGTCAACCAAGCAAACCTGGGAACAATTTAGCAGGAGCCCCAGAGGCCACGGCACTCGTGGCCGTGTGCTGTGAATGGCAGGAGAGCCTGGATCCCCGGCATGGCTAGAGACACCCTGTGCCACCCATGACAACCCAGGCTCAATGCATTTGAAAGAAGAGTACAGGCAGGCTCTCATACCTCTTCCATAGAGCTGTTTACACAACCTGCAGCTGCATCCCACACATGCTATCCCACAGCTACAACACCCACCTCATTAGCCTAATCTAAGGAGGCTCCCCACTGAATACTTATTTTTATGAAGCTGTGTAGTATTTGGGAAAACAAACAGCAGAAAGCTGCTGCACCTGTGGTGTGTGCTTCTAGCCCACTTTGAACAGGTTTTTAATGCAAAAAATGCAACTGACATTTTTCAATTTGGGGCAAGCTACAGCAGACACTGCTTTACCAGCTCCCTCAAATTTGTATTTTTCTGATTAGCAAAAGCTTCACCACACTCACCTCCTACAAAAAAAATGATATTATGTATGGTGCTGCCTTCACAGACAATACTTGGAGGATTTTTCTGAGATCACAAAGGCACAAAAGGACAGGAGTGGTGCCAAGGGCCTGAAGCTCTCCTTGTATTATGCAGGAATGCTGCAGGGTTAGGATCTGGATGTTTGGCTACACGAGATACAGCTAGTGACCTCGTATGTCCCTTTGGGGACTCAGGCTAACACAGACTCGGGCATCATGCAGAAAGCACCAGGTTGGCATGGGGATGCTGGGGGGTTCAGAGGAGGTTAGGGGTTAAAGGTGTCCCTGGAAATCACCGCGTCCAACCTCTCACCGTGGGCCAGGATGGCTTCTAAGCCAGACCAAGCTGCTCAAGGCTTCACCCCAAGGGGTTTTGAAGCTCTCTGAAGAGGGAGATTCCATCACTTCTCTGGGCAGTTTGCTCCAGAGCGCGGGCGTGAAACAGTCGCCTCCCACCCACCCGGTGCCAGGAGTGCAAAGGGCAGTGGATCCAGGATCCGGGGCTGGGAGGGCTCTGGGCAGCAGCCGGTGTTGGGCCGCAGGTGCCTCACCCCAGTGGGGCACAGAGCGACCTGGTGTTCTCAGGGCATGGTGGGACCTCCTGGGAGGAGCCACTGGAGCGGTCCCAGTGGGGAGGGTCACTGGTATTCAGGAAGAGCCTGGACAATGCCCTCAGACGCATGGTGTGAACTGTGGGGTTGTCCTGTGCAGGGACAGGAGTTGGACTTGATGATCCTACTGGGTCCCTTCCAACTCAGGACATTCTGTGATTCTGTGGTATATTTTTATTTTATCCCTCTATCTCGATGCCAGAGGAAATGTTGCTGAGCAGCATATGGTTTGTATAGTTCCTTTAAGCTTGTGACTTCTCACAGCAATAGTTCAACATCCTCAGTCAGTTGAGGTGTGCAGACAACCAGCAGACTGTGACCAATTAGTTACGCTGCCAGGATAGCGATGTGCAAAACTGCCAAACGTTCCTGATATCGAAGGGAAAGCAGGATCCGTGCAGTAGCCTCGATTTATGGCTACTTTAACAAGGAAACAGGGTAAGAAATTGACAGATGTTGGAGAAAATAAAAAGGGATGCAGGTCCCTTAGAGGATCTCTGAGTAAACACAAGTTGCCAAGTCATTGCCAAAGCAGTCAATAAAAAAAAAAAAATAAANGAAGGAAGGAAGGAAGGAAGGAAGGAAGGAAGGAAGGAAGGAAGGAAGGAAGGAAGGAAGGAAGGAAGGAAGGAAGGAAGGAAGGAAGGAAAGAAGGCAAACCTGGAGCAGTGAGGTAAGAGTAAACAGGGCTATTTATTGTTGTTTATATGTCATATACTTGTGAGGAGGTAAATGTGACATGGGGAAGAACTTGAGAGAGGAACAAGGGATAAAATGTTATAATGTAAAGCAAACAATGTAACCAGGACTGAGTGGGAGTATGTGTTTGTCAGCCCTGTGCCTGATCACCACAGCATGAACCAGCACGATAAACCCACTGTTTCCACAGTGTGTTACTTCTGCAGCCAGGAGGGACTGGTTATGTTTTCCTTTCGCATTTATGAAGGAATACTAGAAGTGCCCTTCTTAACACTGCCAGAATACCTGGGGGTTGCCATCTAGCAAAATCATTCCTTCCTCACTCCTTAACATAACCAAATGTTTGTTTCATTCTGCTCAGTACAGCAGTATACCTGAGACAAATGCTTTGTCGTTAGTTAATTAAAGTCTATATGCAAAACTAGGGCATTTCTGTGTTAACACAGAACCAATCATCATACCAAAATAAATCCTGAAGCTTCTCAGGTAAAGTCAGAGTGAAGTCGTGCACACTAGCATAGACAAATGGATATATCATTCCTATTGATGTCATAATGCAGAATAATGAAGCAAATACGAAGCAAGATAAATTCAATCAACTTTTAATTCTGAATCGTCCTTTAGTCCAACTTTGATTTCACAATATTGTGTAAATTTTGTAAAAAAATAATTAAGAACTATAAATTAAAATGTTCCTATTTTTATTGTGACAATTTTTAAAACCAGATAGTATTCTCTTGACCATTTTCTCCTCTAAAAATTAATTAAATCAAATACTGATCTTGAAGCTTAGTGTTACTTTATGCCTTTGTCAAATAAATTGTTTAATCCAATCAATCATATCCTTTCTGGCTTCTTCAATGTAAGGTTTGTCTTCAGGTTTCATGTCTTCTGGTTTCAGCTGTGCAAACCCATGAACTTGTCCAGGATAAACTTTAATTTTATATGCAACTTTGCAGTACTGTTTCAACTTGTCCTCCAGTAAGGTGATCTGTAAAAGAAAATATTTTTTTCAATTATATTGTGGCTTTTTTTTTAAGTTTGCCAAACTCGTTGTTTCTCATACTGCTGCATCTTCACCTTTTCTCAACTGCCATGCTTGAAGCAGGTTTTGTTGCTCAACAGATGAGAAAACCCCTCTTTGCAATGTAAGAAAGAAAAGTTTTTTAGAAGTGTGGGTAAGTCTGAGAACCTCAACAGTTACTGCAGAGGTGGTTTAGTAAATCTTATTGCCATAAAGGAACAGGTGTGTTTTTATTCAGACTTAGTATAGCTTGTAACCTAATTTTCAGCGCTAATCTTGAGAACACATTCCCTAAACCTCAGTGGTTCTTTGCCCCAAATATTTGGTAGGCTTAGTAATAGAGTATGAGAAAGCATGGGTTTTTTTAAGTTTACTGTATAAAAAAAAGACACTCCTCTTCTGCAGTCTTTTGATGATAAGCGCACATATGCTTACACAGAGTACTGTTCATACGATTATGTACCTGTGCACATCTGTAGACATTTTGTGCCCATTTACATTGAAAAGTCAGGAAAAAAAGGAGAATGATCACTTACTTTACCTCTTCAAGCTTAATTCTACCCATTGCTCAGATTAGAGACAATATAGTAATATATTTATTGTTCACTTTTTTTTTTCCCCCACAGAGCCTCTTATTGCTCAGTGCAGAAAACAATGTATTTGGTTTGAGGATTTTTTTTTTTTTTTTTTTAATGAGGAATTTTTCTTACACAATTTGCACAGGTAGCTCAGAGAGAGAGCTTCAGGAGAAAAAGGTACGGTTTCAATGTGTAACGTATGATGGAAAAAATCTATTCATGAAAATTGCACCCCTGGGAGAAAGATACTTTCCCCATAAAAAAGGGGACAGGGATTGAAGGATTTGTTTTCTTGTGCAGAGGAGACACGTATTTGAGGTACAGATCAACATACTGAATAATACAATTAGAAGTAAATATTAACCGGCTTCTGCATTCCCTGAGCACAATGCCAGTTCCTCAGTTAGGCCCTACTCCTATATAACAAATTATGCTAGAGGTGGAATGTTATCCCTGTCACTGAAGAGGGCACCAGTTTCCTACCCATATATTTATCGAGCCTCTTAGATACGCTTGCAGTAGAGGTTATATGAGAATATGGATGGCAGCCAGCAGTCAAAACAGAGTCCACAAGTCGTCATTGTCTTGGTTAAAATCCACATCCACTCTTCCGACACAGTTCATTTTGCCTTCTTGTACCAAAAGCAGTTAGTCATTGGTCCACATCATCACAAAGTTTGGTTACTAGGCTGAAATTACTCCTTTTTCCATTCAAAGTCCAAATCCAGTGGTTTAACTACCTGTTCTCTCAGCCAAAGCAGCAGTATCCAAGTGTTTGAGGTGTTAGGGTCATACCAGCTGGGTCTGCCTGCCTAGTTTCACACTCTGCTTATCCAGCCACTCAGAGACCGACAACTGGTCTTTACTGCATTTGTCACCTCAAGAATGCAGCTTTGAATAACCAAAGCAAAATATGGGGGAAGGTGATATATAAACAAAACAATCCAGGCTGTTTGATTTTTCTATCTGAAAATGGTTTCTAATAAGCTATGATTTCTGTTTGGGATAAAAGAATTATGGGAAAAGAAAAAGCATTTCCAATACAACAGCTTACCTGATCATAAGAAATAGTGTGGTCTTTCTCGCCAAAAATGAAAAACGTGGGATTTAATAAATCATATCGTTCTTCAGAGTCCCTAATTATTCCTAGAACGTATTTGAGAAACAGTCTGTTAGCGAGGTTAACATTCTTGCAAGATAAATGTCGAATTAAAAGACAAAATTTCTATTTTGGTTTACTCATTAAATACTTTTTTAAGGTCAGAAGAGTTTCTATTCTTACGGTGAAAAAAACATTTGGAAAACATATTTCCCTAGTCTCCAAGCACTAAACAAATAGATTAGAAAATTTCTGTGCAAAAGGAAACAACTTTTTTCTGGTTGCCACCGTTCTTAAAATTTGATACTAATATAGCACATTGCTGAAATAATCATAATTAAAATCTGCAACTCACCTTTGAGGTGACTGTTTAGAGAAATTATTATAAAGCAGTAACTAGACTTACAATCTACACATAGTCATGTGAGCCCATATAAGTTTTCATGTGTTCTACATTACCATAGAGGGATACCCCAGCGGCTAATTGAGGATTTTTCAGCATCAAGTGATGTGCTGCCATTCCACCCCAGGAAAACCCAGCGATACCAATCTTCCTTGCACCACATTGTTCTTTTAGATACTTCAAGGTAACATCAGTTTCCCTAAGACATACAAACAAAAGTAAACTAAGGAATCTATTGCAGAATCGATACTTGATAATTTAAGAAAAAAATTAAAAGAGATACATGAATTTTCTGCATCTGCACCCCCAATCATTTAAAACAGATAGTATTTTAAAAACACATTTCAGCCCAGAGCAGCAGCTTCTGCTCTTAAACAGGAGTTAACACCTCTGGTTCTAGTGTAGGGAAGTACAGGAGTATGTACTTAAATACTTACCTGAATTGTGACCTGCTTCTATTGTTTTCAAAGGAAGCAAATTTTTAATTGAATGACTTTATCTAGGGCAGGAAAAGTAAAGACAAGACATATCTGCAAGTAGAACATCATCTTGCATTATGGATTGGAGGAACAGATAAGTTTCACTGTGCTATCTCTACAGAGTTCAGCTGTTCAGATAAAGATCTATCTTGAGTATGTCATTCCTGTTGCATGAGTTAACAACGAAATATCCTACCAAGCCCACATGCAATAATGCTATAATACTACTATACTAAAGTAGCAATTACTCAAAATTAAATTGTCAGTAACTATAATGTTTAAAAATAATTTGCATATATTTTGCATTACACAGCATGTGATACCTGATTTTTTAAAGTCGGTGAGAGCAGGAAAATCTTCTTTTTTAAAAATTTATTTAATTGTTATCTTCTTAGGTCTCAGTAGATTTATCTTTTTTGTTATCTACAGAGTTTAAAGTGAATTTTAAATGCAGACTGCACATACTAATAACAGTATTTTTAAATATTATGCCCAGTAGTATGGTCATCACAGATTTGGTTAGGCTGACACAAAAACAGTATGAGAGTGGCACAATCAGAAGATCATGTCCTAAGCCTACGGTGTGTGTGCTGTGAAAGGATGAGCTCTCTCAGATTTGGTTTGTTTGGAAGGGTACTAAGTCATGAGTGTGTTGCAGTCTTTGTGCCCTGAAAGTGTAACAGATCTGATGTTGAGGGCAGCTACAGATGAACCCTCAAAGGACAGCACAGGCATGTCCTTGAGGTCTTAATTGTCTAAGACAGTGCCCACGTATCTACTCATTTTTTGGAGTAGGATTTTTACTTTTTACAGGTGTTAGTCATTTGTCTTTTCAAAAAATTCACTATTATACAGTCAAAAGCTTTGCTGAAATACGTTGAGGTTAGACTGTGACTGCTGGAACCTCTTGAAAGAGTCAGCAGAATACTTGTGGCTTACAAGATGATAGCTAAGTAATAGGGTGTCACTGCTTCACTGTAATATTCTGAAGTTTTAGCCTGTGGTGATAGATGCTGAAGAAACAGAGAGGCCTTGTTCCAGGCACTGCTAGGCTCTACAGATAGTGGGCACTCCGTTTCACATCAAAAAAAAAAAGAGTATAGTTTATCAGACGTATCTTAGGTTTCCAACAGTCTTGCAAATTTTGATCTAGTGTTGCTCAGGAGAATATAATCTGCACCTATCATGACTTACAAGGCAGAAAGCAAGATGAGCAAGTGACAGCTGGCTGATAACATGAGTAGTTGTGGAAGAGTTTTCCTCCTTATCTTGAGGAACTGGAGGCAGAGTCAGCATTTGTGGGTGAGAATGCTGGGTATTGCACAGCCTGTGAAACACGGGCTATAAGCCTGTGTGGCCAGTATGACGTAGTAAGAAAAGGGGCAAGAAAAACAAGATGAGGACAGTAAGCAGAGTGATTGACAGAGCGGATGATCCTTTCCAAATCCCAGCCAAGACAGTGCTCAGAACCACAGAAGAACCACCCAGAATAAGCAGTTGTGTGCTTGTAGCCAGCTTGCCCTGCTGTCAGGTGCCACTTTTAACATGTCATACAAATACCCCTCATTTGCTGGGTGCTCTTTGAAGTTCAAACATGCTTCTTACTTGTCTACTTTCATAGGATCGTGCTCTTTCATCCAGTCAGCAAAGTCAGCCCAGTGGTCAGTAGATTTCCAGGGATCTGTTCCCTTGAAGAAGTCTGGGCAGATGGTTCTGTGTGAGACATGGAATCAAGTCAGTTTTCACATCCAGGTGGGGAGAATCTGTGGATGTCTAAATGTCTCCTAATGTCTCTTCTACTCCAGAATATGCATCTACACAGTTACTATCTGAATCATATTCTACTCATCCTGTTCTGGCAATCAGCAGAGCTAAAAATATATGTCTTTCTATGGAAAAGACAACAATAACAACATAAACACCACCAACAAACTACAAATAGACACATTATTTCTTTAGACATACTTAATACAAAAGTAAAGAGATTAAGCAATCCTCCTGATTCAATTAAACAGATATATGCCCCTTTGCTAGTAAAAGCAACGGCAACTGTTCAAAAGGTTAGGTTCTGAAAAGCTTATGCAACTTAAAGATAGCTACCAACATTTATCTTTTAATCACCCACGCTACCACATAAGCATGAACACTGGCACTTCGTGACTCTCCTTGTGGCTTTGTGCCCAGGTAGACATGTTCGATGGGTCAATTTTGGTAGCTTGGATGACCTCATGGGAACATTTTGTCCCTTTGTGGTTTTATTCGCTGAGACTGAGACGGTATAGTTGCCCTGTGTGTGTGGGAAACTTTATAAGCCATGCTTAGTTTTGGGCCCGGTGATCTACCAGTGCATTTAAGAGGAAGACAGGAAAGATGATTGCTTACATGTATCCATGACCTGCAATCAAATCAACTATGTATCTGATGTCTGGGAACTGCCATCCAAATACATCATGAATCACAATCACAGCTTTATCTGTGAAAAAAGATGGTCTGCAAACATATGCCTTGATGTGCTCAATTTGTACTTCATGTCCAAGACAACCATACGGAGATCTTTTCCCAGTATCATATATAAAAGGATTCGACATTTGGAAGCCTAAAAAAAAAAAAAAGAAAAAAGAAGAAAAAGAGAGCAAGAAAGTCAAAATAATTTGATAATATGAATTATTAAGGGAAAATAAAGGTAAATATGATCTGCAGAAAGTAGTTCAACAGCTTCTGTAAATAACATTGGCATCCTTGCTAAAGGAGAAAGTAGAAAAAAAGCAAAAACAATGAACAGTGCAAAATGGCTCTTAGCCCACTATACGTTATTAAGCTGAGAATTAAAAGAAATACTAAAAAGCAAAGTTATTAAATTACAAGCAACTTGGACAGTTAGGTTCTGACTCCCATGTGATGTTTGTTTTGCTCCCGTGCCACTCTGTCAGCATTGGTGTGAAGCACTTTGGCTTCAGATTTAACTCTTTCCCCCGGTATGGGCCCATCACACACATCTTCATGGGGAATCCCATGCTGGTTTCTCTGAATTATGTGATGAGTAAGGACCACAGCACTAAACTGCTACAGAAAAGCAGAGTGTTCGGTGCTTCTCTCTGTGCTGGTGCTTGCAAACTAATCTGCAATTTTGGTAGCGTCGCAACAGTTGTTCTAGGAACGGAGGTATTGGGCGCAGTTGAAGGACTGCAGTATGGATTTCTAAATTAGATTCCAACGCCTTTGGCCCATATACCCTTGAAAGGGATTGCAAGAAAATAAGGAGATATGCAAATCTCATTCAAAATATGTGAGGGTATTTGGTTTTGTCCCTTTTCCAAAAATAGTAATTACAGACAATGAGCTAGCAGCTGTGTTAGGGAGATTAAAGTCAAAAGTTGTTCTGACTCTCTGTGTCAGGAGCTTGGAATTGACTCTGTGCAAAAAGTTGAATGTGATCCTGTAATTAAAAGCAGTGTTATAATGCATCTATACAAGAAATCAAATTAAGTCTGCAGAGGCAGTGCTAATAGTAGCATTTCCTAGATATGTACTGACTTTTAAATTATCCTCAAGGATACAATACACACACCTGCATATATATTATGACTGTCTCAGCTTCATCATTTCTACATCAGTCTATTATTTCTGTTTGCTCTGTAACACATACTTCAGATATCTAGTCTTCACAGAAGTGTGGTAAATTCTGTTAGAAATGTAAACCTTCCTCAACTCTCCATTAAGCCACAGCAGCAGGGAGGCAGGTTTCACTGAGTAATGGGAAATTTTGCCTAGGCAATACAGGCTCATTTGGAACCACGGTGCACACAGGCTGAAGAAGTCAATGCCACAGAGACCCACTGCTTGCTTGTGCTTTACACCACATTTCCTAGCTTGCGTGATTAACGCAGGCTCAATAACAGCACTCAAATTCTATATGCATTTAGATTGCCTTATACCCAAGATAATCAGCCTTCCCAATGTATATTGCAGAGACGCTGCTCTTCCTCATCCTCTCCCAACTCTGGGGCTGCTGTCACCAGGTCTGGCAGGGCCAGCACTGAGTGTGAGCAGATATGCTCGATTACAGCTGTAACTCCTGGCTGATAGAGCGTGGTGTAGAAACACAGGAACAGCGTGAATGCGGCTTTACTGCTAGAATCAAGCTGCTTCAGTAATAGCCATGAGGTGGATGATCTCACTTCATGAGTAAATCCCCTATGCTAATAACTGAGAGCTGATCAACTTTGCTAATTATTCTCCCACCTTTCTCAACATCTGAATGTCAGAGTTGGTGCTACAAAGTGTAAAGTAGCTTGATCTTCAGTACTAAAACCTCCACTTTTTTGGCGTTGTATGAAAGTGGAAGCTGTAACACGCATGGGAGAGTATGTCCTAGTTTAAGCTCCTCATAATAGGCCTGAACATGCTTGAGAGATGTCCGTTTATGCAAAAGTACTTCCTACCTCTTTTTTTTTTAACCTAAGATGAATGAGCTTGTCGAAGTGCAAGAGGCTGCCTGGAGAATTCACTGACACTCCCAAAGACAGCTAACACCACTGGCTTCTGACATGGCAGCCACAACCTTATCTCACAAAGGTCTTCTCTTCAGAAGGGCACAACCTATGGTGTCCCCTCCAAGGAAGTTGTGCTCAGGAGGCATTAAACTTTGCAATAGTTGTGGAACAGCTTACTGCCTATTACTTACTGCCTGTTAGTTGCTTCCCATAAATCATTTCTTTGGCCTGTCTTGACTGATGCCTAGCCAGCTGGCTCTCCTCCAGGCACCAGGCTGTGGAGAACGTTAGTAAATAGACAGCCACACCTGAACTGCTTAGAAGTCTTTGATGGAATCCTGTTTAGTCAGAAGATTTATTTGTTCCCGCCCGCTTTGTCCCACACAACACTGTGTGGCAAAGCAACAAGCCAGGATATTTCCTACCTTTCCTGTCTCACCTCATTCTCTCTTCCCACTGATTACATCCTTACACTTTTCCTTTTCCTGCTTTCCCCGCGGCACGGTTCCAAGCAGGCAGAATCTCACCATTACGCCCCGCTCCTCATCGCTGAGCTCCAGTACAGGAGGGACACAGGGCCTGGCACAAAGCTGGGAACAGGGGAAAAACTGACTGCTGCTAGTAGGGAAAAAAAGAGTATTGTCCTGAGTCTGCTGACATCTTTCTGCTCATTAAGGGAAGGCCTTCTTATAGCTTCTACTTCTTACTGGTGGTTCTGCTCTTCCTTGGTTTTTCTCAGTACCATTTACCTTTTGTGAAATAATATAAAGACTGATAAGAGCTATTTACTATTATTACAAGGCAAAGGTGGATTCCCTGGGTGGCAGAACAGACCCGAACTACTACATTTTTAGGGGGCAACAAACCACATGGTTAAATCCTGCTGAGTCCTAGTTTTCTACGGGAAAATACAAATCCTTACTTGGGAAGTGGGGCTGAAAATCTTTAAAAAACAATCAGGTAAAGTTAGAGCAAAGATAGCCCTAAGGATAACCCCCAGTTCTCAGAAAGTGAGTATAAGCACATAATCTCAAAGTACCACACTTTTTGCCAGCATGTTGGACTGGTGATGCCAAGATATGACATCTCTGCTCTTCTCCTGGGTCCAGTGATAACATTTTAAACTCTAGCAGTATTTAATTCAACAGTAAGTGCTCCAATGGACCAAACAAGGAAAAGAATAGGAATTAACTACCGTAAGGACAAAAGAAATTATTATGGTCCTTTAAAGTAATCTTGCTACTGATGAACATAAAATGGTTACCACTGTCCTCAGAAGTGTTGCTGTGACACAGCTTGCAGCAAACCCTCAAAATAAAATCCAGTCTTTTCTGAAGTTGACACCTTTTATCTTCACCTTATCCACTCCCTAACACTTGTTTTCGTGCGTATTTTTGCTGAAACCAAAACTAAAGTCTCTCTTTAAAGGAGTGCTTTGCTGAATGTTTTATGCCTTTTCAAAAAGCTATAGCTAACTGCTTAGCAATTTCAGATTTCTCCCTTTCAAAACAGCTAAAGTAGTTAGTCTTTCTCTGCTGACAACTCAGTCTTTGTGGACCAACTTGCCATCACATACCTGGAGTGCAGGATCCTGTTTTAAACCAGCTTGCTGCTTCTGCTCAGAGAGATACCAGCTAGATTTCTCTAAACGCAAGAAGAAGAAAACCAGTTCCGCTGACAGTTGTGCTGTTGCTGCTTCTCATCCAGCTTCCACGTGTTCTTCAACTCTTCTGCAGACTTTGGGATTGGAAGGTGAGGAGGAGAGGCTTAGCGCAGGAGTCATCCCGACTGGAAGGGGTGGGGACAAATCATGCAGAGAGGCAGGGTGCAGTAGGCTGCACATCAATCACCTTTTACTCCACCTTTTATTTATTTATTATTTAAGGAGTTTAGAAAGCAAGATACACATAAACACTATACTGCACTTATTTTTTTTCATCTCTCTGAATATGTGTCATTCCTAACAAAATAGTATAGAGAAGTTGAAACAAGGCTTCTGAGTGTTATTATTGGCACACTTCAGTTTTCTGGGGAAATTTCCCTTCCAGATCAGTACACTAGAAAGCAAATGATGTTTGTGATGCAGCCATTTAATAGACTGCAGAATCTTTTGACCTCAGCATTTATAGCTGAGACATTTAGCATCAGTGGTGCATTT
The DNA here is from genome assembly GCA_013399365.1 of Pampusana beccarii. NCBI lineage: Eukaryota > Metazoa > Chordata > Aves > Columbiformes > Columbidae > Pampusana > Pampusana beccarii. Next base: position 83,647 of record VWYH01000897.1, read on the forward strand.
GCTGAGGCGTTAAATTCAGAGATGCATTTTCATATAGCATATTCACGCACTTCTACTGTCCATGAAAAATGTCTTCAATGAAATTTGTGCCGAATTAAGATGAATCTGTCTTGGCAAACTTGCAGCACAAAAACATTATGGAAGTCTCCCTAGCACAGATTAAACATATTGCAGCCACACCTACAAGTATTCCCAACAAGTCTGAAAGTGTTCCATGTTATTTTTGATTAGACTTGCTTTCAACGAGTTAGAAATACCTGAGTCCGAGCTGCTTGTTATTGATGGTGACTCTCTGAAATTTTCTGATCCTATTTCCATAATGGGCTTGTATGCAAGGAACATTAGCTTAGCCCTCGGGCTGATGTCTACTATAGCTTTAATTTTCTGTGTGTGTGCATGTGGTTTCTATGTGTGTGTGCATGTTGGGGGGGAGAAGTGAGAGAGACAAAAGAGCTTAAAGAAAACGACAATGTCATTTCAACTCAAAGGTCAATAAAGAAAATCAGATCTTAAGTATACAAGACAAACACGTCCCACAGTCACTCTGTAGATCCTCAGCAGTACTCTCTGAGATGGTGACCACTGTGTAATCTGAGGAGCACGTAAAACAGGTGATGATTTGATTCAGTTCACCAAACTTCAGACATTTACAATGAGGATGTCTGTGTCAGCAAGGTGTCTACACTCCCACGGTTGTCATCAAGATTTACGGTATGATTCACACTCTATGGGTATCTTCTTTAGAATGAAATGGATAGTCCCCTAGATGCCACCAACTGGGCTGGTCACAGAGTCTAATGGCAGCCTGCCCACCTAGTGCAGGTGTAGATTCCCGTGCTGAGTGCACCATCGGTCAGGTAAGATGAGTCCCACCTCTGTGTGCTGTGGAAGCTGCACACAACTCAAAATTAAGGTTTGTCATGACTAGATAGAAGGAGTTTGCCCTGTCATACCTGTCGGTATCTTTGCACATCAGGATTGTACAAGAAACCATTAAAAATATTGCTTGTGTTGCAAGGGAGGGAGTGGGGCGACTTCACTGAAAAGATGCGGTTTATAATTTGACATTTATGGCATCTTGCTTGAGCTTGTCTAACCCCACCTGGCTAGGCATGCTGTACTCAGATCCACAAGACTGAAGTATTCTCTTCCTACCTTGCACTGCCAGGACTCGGGTCCAACTGAGCTACAGTGCCCTGTGCAACAGATTGGGCCAGCAGAACCAGACATCTGGTCCCATATGACTGTAAATCCCGTCCTCATGCCCAGCATCTCTAATCGGGGGTGATTAGGGTGAAAGGAGAGCAAAGGACTCGCTCCGCTGTAACGCAAGCCTTGGCCTGCACACTGTGATTATGTTTGGCCTGCAAAGTCCAAATCATTTAGAACTCCCATACCTGAAGAGACTGTCTCTTTCCCTGTAACATATAATCATCTCTGTAATGAACTCAGGATTATGGAGTTCATTACACATATTCATTTCCTACAGTCTCAAGCAACTTATAAACTTAAAAAAAATAAGGAAATAGAAGAAGACAGACCAGGGTTGGAATGAGCACAACAGATTCACATCTTCAAACACACAGTGGTCAAATTTCTCCTTCACCTGAAACACACAGTTGTTTTTTGTTTGGTTTTAACTTTTTTTTTCCTGAAGGTTTGCACCAGTACTCCTCCAATTGCTCCTGGTTTTATAGAAATGGGTGTGGAATAAAACCCCTGAGTAAATCCTCATGGCTGTATGTTAACATAAGAAACGACATCCTAGGACACGCAAGCCTGCTGCCCTGAGGCAAGAGAGAAAGATATTCTCTCCAAGGCAACTGCTGATAGATAAAAACCTAGAAAAGCAAGTACTCTGCTGACTTATCGTGCAGAAGTAGAAGAGTCCAATGGAGGGATCAATGGATAGGCTTAAACATGTCCTGTTTGCCACCACCTGGTACAGTATTTGGAGTGCTGCTGGTAGCAACAGACTTGTCAGAAAGTTGAAATCGTTACGAACATTATATTTATGTTGTGAAAAACCTGTTCAAAGATCCTATGATGAGTGATGCTCTGCACACCGCCTAGAAGCTGCAGGTGAGGCAAGAGAGATGTCAAGGCTCCCCTCTCCTGTTGCATGGCTCCTGGCAGCTCTAGCAGCCTTGTTAAGGGGTTACCACTCCCGAGGGCACCTGGTGAGGAAAGGTGGAGAGGGTCTCAGGAAGGGTTAGTGGAGAAGCACGGGGGGTTGGGTCAGAAGAGCGCAGCTCTGCAGGGCCAGCTGCAATGCCAGTGAGGGCTCTGCACCCAGCACCTGCCCTGAGAACAAGCAGCATCCCTTGGGATTCGGAAGGCTACAGGAGGGGAGCATAGCGAGTCCCCCTCACGTGACTTCACTGAAAGGAGAGGACCTAATTAGTGGGCCTGTAATTTGGAGCCGGGTTTGTGGCTTTTGTTTCTGTACATTAAAAGGCTGTGTACCTAAGCATATCTACTGAGTCATCACTTGGGAGTGAAGAAATATAGTTTAACAAATCTGATTTCATTTTCCAGGTTTCTGGCTTCAGCCTCCACTCAGTGTTTGAATAAGACCCTTGGAAATCTTGCCAGCTCTTGTTATTGCTTATTGAGTCCCAGCAGGAGGTTTACATGTAACAGCTACTTTTGTTGTCATCAGTGGAAAACTGGTCTCACACTTAAGATTTTGTTCTTTACCATTTACCTAGCATCGTACTCTGGAGTCTGTGGCTGCCTTTGCCTGAGGCATTGAAGAAGTCTCCAGGACTTCTCTGATTTGGTTAGTAGTGAGCCATACCCCTGCTCTTTCCCATGCTTTTCTAAGTGTCTAAGAAGAAAGGCTCTAAAGCCTCTCCTGCATGGGAGTGACCTTATCTGCCTCATCTGCTGCAGCACTGGCGGGTACCGCCGTGTTCCTTGCGCCCAGCAGAGCACCTGCTGTTTCTTGCCGGGCACCAGGACCCAGGCCAGGGCGATTGCTGCTTCTTTGTTATTAATCTTTGCATCTCTCACCGTGCTCTCACTCCCCTGTGCTTTTATTTACTCCTAAAAAATAACAGACTCAATCTGTCATCACCTCTCCCCTTTGGTCATCTCCCCCTTGGATCTGCTCTCTTTCCTGGTTTTTCACTCTATTTCTGTAAGTTATTTGAAGCCACTGGTGTCAACTGATTTCTTGTTGTCCCTTCTAATGTCCCTCTGAGTGTCCAACTTTTCTTTTGGGTAGGTTAGGGTCAGCTCACAGAGAATACAACTCCTTTTCTCCTTAAGATCAATAGTATGGCTCTGACCACAAGGACAGAGGGATGACCTGCAAATAAAATGTTTTAAATAGGTATGTTGCTAATTTGCTTGTTGGCATGTAGAACTGCTTGACCCAACAGCTTCTGGGTGTCTCATGCCTGGTTTGGATTAATGCTTACCTGAAATAATGTTTCAAATGTTTCACCTCGAATTTCCCATTTTTGCTGAAAGAGCTTGTGGGATTTCCGAGGGTGTATTTCGTGAACTTTATAGAAAAAGGGTGGAGTGTAACTTTAATTACACCAAAGCAATAACAGGAAAACTATTTTAATATTGCAGCTGACACACAAAGAGGCGTATGAAAATTACCTAACACTATCCAGGTGTTTCTAGGTTATTCAGTAGCTCACCACTTTAGTAAGAAACACTTTAATGGAATGACAGTACAAGGCACATGATTCCAAAGAATAATGACTATTAATAGCGATATATAGGAAAAATAATACATTTCGGAGCAATGGCTCCAAAATAGGTACCCCAGATCAGAGGCAGCATCACTGTTTCACTGAACACTATAAACAGAAACATAAGCAAGACAACAGAATTAAGATTACATAGATAACTGCATGCATTAAGGTCTGACTTCCTTATCTAAAAACCTGAACGTCTGTTGTTTGCATTATTTAAGAATATGTCTATTGTTTTTTCTCACCAAATATTTTGTTGTCTTCTCTGAAACTACAAAAATATGGAATTCAGGCTATTCACTTCAAGGATGAATTAATTCCACATAGTTAGTCATTGAAAGCTAAATTTAGTATGCAGATTTTTCCCCACAAAGTGTTGACTTAAAAATACAGATATTGGGTCTGTTTTGCACCAGGGCACAAATCCTTTCTCTCTTCTATTTTTTTTTTTTTTTTCCCCTTGGTATGTGTTGTCTCCTTAAACAAAACTCATCTAATGTTCATTTTTTATTTCAGGAACTTTCTGGGATTAATCAGCTGGAAGGGGGTCATTTTGTTTGCTTGTAGTTGAGGCTGGTTTTGCACTAAGATATAAATACAATAAATTGCCTTGGACAAAAAGCTGCTCCTTGTGCAAGTAGAATTTACCCCAGTGTTCAGAAAAGGCAACTTTCATGAGTAGAAATCTGGTTTCTCCTCTGGAAACTCCCAGTGTGCACTTCAGCAGTTTGATTTGGCTGTGCTTTTCCAAGAGATCCTTTTCAAAGCAAAGAGGACCTGAAAATTTCCACTTATATATGATCCCCCATAGACTATACATCTTCTAGATGACCATTTAGGCATTTTTTCACCTAACTGGGAAAAGGTGAAATGTTTGCTACTATCACTGATCAATCAACAATTCTGGCAAAAATTACTACACTAAATCAGTGGTTTAAACTCCCAAAATTTTAAACAGAGCACCAGTAAAAAAAAAAAAAAAAAATTCTTCCCATGTTTGCTCAACTTTAAAACTCCCGTTTTGCAAACATGTCTACACATTACTAATCTTGGACTGGATTCAGGCAGCTTTGGACTGTATCCCACAAAGCAATACAGACACCCAAGTGCAACATCAAAGCAGCAGGTTTAAGGAAAGTAAATATAAGAGCTTCTAATTATATTACAAGGTAATTACCATACGTAGAACCATAGAATTAAAGAATCATAAAATCATTTCGGTTGGAGATCATTGAGTCCAACCATAAACTAACTCTAGCACTAAACGATGTCCCTAAGAACCTCATCTATACGCCTTTTAAACACCTCCAGGGATGGTGATTCCACTTCTTCCCCAGGCAGCCTGTCCCACTGCTTCAGNGCTCCAGACCCCTCACCAGCTTCACTGCCCTTCTCTGAAATCTCTCCAGCACCTCAATGTCTTTCCTGTGGTGAGGAACCCAAAACTAAACAGAGTGTTCAAGGTGGGGCAGAGCAATCACGGTACTTCATTAAATACATTCGCAAACAGTACCTGATCTTACGCTTTTTCTAAAGTAAAAAAATGAACTTTGGCCTAGAAGGAAGAAATTACGCTTCAGTGTAATCCTGCAAATGGTTGAGTCTGTGCTGGGAGTGAGTGCACCTACCCTACAGTCTATGCCGGTTTAACAAAATTAGTTTCTAAGAGCCCCTGAGCATACGCTGGAATAAACACATAACGGAGGATCTCAGCAGAGAGAAAGGCTTCAGGAAGGGAAGAGGTCAGCCCACTGCATGTCTCCTGCTCAGTGCTGCCCAGGGCAGGCACAGGCAGGCACAAGGGCAATGTGTATTATGTGTGGAAGGAAATGCCTGGGCTAGGGAGGCCAAACAGACTGCAGACACTGCCTACCCGTTTGGTTCAGAGAGCATATCTGCTGTGTGTGCCGTCAAATGTCATGGTGTGGAAGAGGTTGTCTAGCCCTGCCCACCCAGGCATCTGCCCTGTCCACCTCCACAGTGAAAACTTTTGTGAGGGCTATTTGTGCCAAAGCAGCTGTGCCAACAAAGAGTGAACTCCCTAGCTCGCTCTTCCACAGCTCATTTGGGAACTGGACAGTTTCAAACTGGAGGTTTCAGCAAGGAGAAAGCATGAGCTCAAGGAGGAAACTTCAAGGTATTATCAGATTTGCTCTTAAGAGCTGAAAGTACCACCTCCAGTCCTGACAGTTTTCAGCATACTGATTCCTTCTGGTCTGAAACAAAAGGACCTCAGTTGCCTGATAGACCCCTAATGAGATCTCGGAGAACTGACAAGCTATGGCCATGAGGCAAAAAGCTTAGGGCCACCTTATAGAATCCTTCACAAGGTTCCTCTCTAAGATGCTTTGATTTTCACTTTTTTCCCAGGAAGCTATAGAGATCATGGCCTGTCTGTACTTGACAGAGCAGCTACCATAATGCAGGCCCCCTCCAGAGCCCTGTCTTGAGCTGCAGCTCAGACCTCAGGCCACACTCACCTATTCATCACAGCCTGTTCTCCCAGTTCAGGAGGAAAAAACAACCCAAACCTGAAACCCTTCTCCAGCAAGCTGGAATCAAATCCCCAGTCACCTGCCTCCCTTCAGAGAGACCAACAGTCTGCACCACGATTTATTAACTTCCCCAGATCCCCCAGCTTGCTTGTAGGTTTGTCTGGGGAGTTGACAGCCCTCTTTTTGAGTGAAATCACCACTTGCTTGTACCAAGCCAGACCCCAGTGGCTTTCCTTTCCTCCTTGTGCAAAACTTCTTGTAAGCCCAGATACAAACAATAAACAAGCTCTCCAGGGTGGCTTGTTATCTGGATAAAGAGAGGGAGAGAAAAAAGGTAAATTAGCCATCTTCTCCACAGAATGAATTCATAGTGTGTCTACACCATCACATACTCTTTCTCACGAGAGATTAATAGACATTAATGGGATGGCATTTGTCTGAATGTCCATACAAAAAAATAAAACTTGGATATAAATGAGATAGGAATAGTGCAGTGGGAAGAAGTCTTGGATAGGCTGGTCCTGAAAGAAGGACACAGACTTTCTATCCAAGACATGCACCCTCAGTATGGCCTTGAAGATTTGACACGAATATGCTAGGCCAGAGATCCTTGTTCAAGCTACTGCTTCACCATGCTCATTCATGTACAGACTGCCATACCCACATGGCTACTTCTTACTCTCTGTCTTTTGGAGATCCTGCCTTTGTACTGCCACTTAACTTTTCATGTAAACAGGAACCAGAAGCTTCATTCCTCTTATTCCAGTCAGATGCCAGCATACTATTAGCTATTCAAACACCCTCTTCAGTTTTTAGCAGAAATCGGTGACTGTTGCTGATCACTTCCCCTGAAATTTCTGCAAAAGAGGCACTAAAACTGAATTTTGATCATGTGAATTTTTTATGATCATACGTATTTGTCCTTAAAAAAAATACAGCCAGCTCATTTCAGTTCCTTAGAATTAAACCCCATGGCTTAGCTGAGCACAACCATTTCTGTATATCACGGAACAATTGCGATAAGTTCCTTCCTGTGAGAAAAGACATAAATGCCAATATTTTTAAACTTAAAGCTCTGAGAGATAGATTAAATTCCCAGGGACAAACATATATTACGTGACTTGAGAGCAAACAGTAAGCATGGCATGACATGGAAGAACAGCAATGAAACTGCACATTCCTCAGTGAATTTGTGAATTATGCAAATAGGAAGTCAGAAATTAAACATCAGAATCCTGCCCTGACATTTGTAATTGTCTTCATCACCTCACAAGATGCTTTTATAAAATGCTTTGTTGAAAGGCCTGTTTTATGTTTTGTGCTTTGATGGGATATGAAGTTTTCATGAAGTTTGGGAAACAACTAGTTTCCCTAAATGTGAACTAGATTCTGCACATTTCACCTGGGTACAGTTCGGAGTAAGTTTTGATGTGTTTATGTTCATCTTCCAGGCAGCTGAACTACTGGCAGTCATGTTGCTTAGTCCTGGAAACCTCCCAGAGAATCTGCAGGCTTCAAAGCCTGTTAGGAATTCTTGAAGTTCTTTAGTATGGTATATTTTGAGGAACTCTGCTTTCTGTGATCTCCCAATAGCAGCTGAAAGCCAACAATTATAACCTCCTTGTCACACCTGTAGCTTTCTTTTCTCTTGTACTAAATGGCTCTCCACTTACCTTAAATGCAAATTTTACAAAGAAGGAAATATATTTTTCTGAATTTGTTTTTTTCTGAACACAAGAACTACGTTTTTTCCAGCTTGTTGTCTCCAAACTTTTTCTAAAAAGAACATGACTGACATGCTGAAGAAGAAGCCAAGCTCAGGCCAAGTTCAGGAGAGCCAAGCCAGTACAGGTCCCAGTCCCACAACGTACACCGCTTTCCCAAGGCCCCACTCACTTTATTCCCTGGCTCCAGGGGGACTTAGATTTTCCCATGGAGCTCAGCACTTAATACATATGGCAATTTTGTAGGTACAAAAGATTTATGATGGACATCTGGGTGAGTGAAAATTGGTATCTTTCAGCTTCCGGCTTTCATTAAAATACAGTCCTATTGAATAACTGAAAACGAGTAGGCAAAGAATCTTATTGAGTGTCTGTGATTATATGTGATACTAAGGTGCAGGACATTAGCAAATGCCTTTGAGAAGCTGACAGAGATAGATATAGCAACTGGAATATAGCAGGTAGGGAAAGTAGGATGGAAAAGTCACTGAACTGTAATCACATTTTAGTAAATGTCTTCTTGCTCTGCATATTATGAATATGGGTTTTCAGAGGCATAAGAAGGTCTTTAATGTCTCTCTTCTCATGTGTATTTTGGTGACAATCTAAATTCAACCCTTTTTTAGTCATGATAGCAGATCTGGAATTGATCCTACATCCAAAATCTAAAAGCCAATCCAGAGTATACTGCAGGTCCAAGAACATTTCAGATATAATAATGAAAGATATGTTAACATAAATACATCAACATATTTAACATAAGCATACATTTTCAAACCCTAATTTTGGACTGCAGTAGGAAAATCTAAAGCAGAAAACCAAGCCCAAGCTCTGTTTGCCGTACAGATTTACAGTTCACCTACAACCACAGATCCCCATTGTTTAGACCAGTCAGATAGCTCTGGGTTCCCTCTCTTTTGACCTACTTGGAATTCCTTCTGTCATCGCACAAAAGGCTGCTGGTCAGAACACACCAATTCACATACAGATGCTGCTCAGTAGGCCTGTGATGACATTTTGCTGGACTAGATAAAATCCTCTATGGCCAGGCTCAAACCACAGGCTCTTCGTGTGAGACCACTGGGTGCAACAATGTCGAGGTGCTCCCACACCCCCATCCCTGCTCCTTGCCTTCTTCACAGTGGGGAGCTAAAGCCCCTCTCTTTCCTTCTGACTTTGAACTGCTTGATACTGCTGACAGGACATTCGACCAGGTAGCATTTTCCTAGATTTCAACCGAAAAATCACTGAATGGCATAAGGGTGACAGTGACCCCTACCTGGGCCCTCAACAATAACGCAAGGTTAGAAACTTCCCACATATTCCTCCCACATTGCCTCGAGCAGAGGAACAAGAGCTAGTCCCTGGGGCAGGAACTGGGACTGGTCCCTGCTGGGGCGCAAGGGCTGTGGCACTTTCTGCAGCTGACAGGAGGCAGCAACCACCAGCTGTGGGTACACCACCCAGGTGCTCCTCAGGGAAGCACTATGTCCTCACACCTTTCTCCCAAACAACCTGCAGCCCCAGCTGAGCACGGGCAATGACCAGCACAGTCAAAGGAGTTTTGACAGTCATGGGCTGTGATCTGGGGATTATTCTAGTGAAGATATGGCAGCCTGAAGCAGGACAGCAGATTGACAGCCCCTGGTGACTCACTGACCAGTGCTGGCAAGATGCAGGGCATCTGTGCAAGATGCTGTTTCAGGAGGTGAAGGCTTTGGACACCTGGAAATGCCCAGGGGTATCTCCAGTAATAGGCTTACTCAGGTGTCAGCATTCAAGGCAAGAGGTTTCCCAACATCTGCAGCTGCTCATTTCATGGCCCATCAAATTGCTGGATGGCCCCAGCCAGGTGCATACTACTTTGGTCCCTGCCTGGCTGGCTCACTGCAGGCCCCAGAGATGCTCTTCTCTGCCACCTCCTGGATTTGGAGCAGAGGTGCCCTCTTGTGGCACCGACGGAGCTCTGTCATCTCTCTGGATTTGCCGATGCCCCTTGCTGTTGGTCTCCAGGTCTCAGCTGCCAAGAGGCTCTTTCACTGCACGTTCCATAATCTTCCTGTGGACTCATGTTAGGCTGGCTGACCTGTAGTTCCCTGGAATCACCTTCTTTGCCTTGAAGATGGCTACGACACTTGCCTTCTTCCTGCTTTCAAGGACCTCCACCTATCACCAGTTCTTGACTTCTAGTCTCTCTCCTAGCCCACTCACCTCTGCAGTCATCTGTACACACATCCCTCCCAACTCACCACACTCATCTTGGCCATTCTATTCAACATTAGCCTTTCTACCATGCTTTGCATGTGTACAGCTCTGGGTGTTCTTCCTGCAGTCCTACATGGTAGGACCCCAGTACAGAGGGGAAACTATTTGCAGAGCTTCAGCTTACCCCCATCAGGAGTGAGATTGAAGAAGGAAGAGAGAGTTGGCCATGACACTTTGCTTTCCTTGAAGTGACTGTGAGCTTCAGGCCTCCTTGACTTTAACTCCCTGTCTTTTACTACATGAATTCTCCCCTGCCCTTACATAGAAGCAGGAACAGGAACTTGGTCAGGTGGACCAGGAGTGTCTAAGAAAACTAGAGATAGTGAATCCCCTCAGGAGGCTATAAATCATTTGATGAACACTGCTTTCCTTCCTGGTAGAAGATCAGTGAGAGAGAAAAGGAAGAAAATTTGAGGATCCAGGGCAAAACAAAAGAGGAGAACCCTGTTTTCCACCCTGAATATAGGGGTCCTGACTGTAAAATTTGGTACAGGTTTCTAATAGCAATTTGTGTTCTCAGGGCTCAGCTGACAATGAATCAGAAAATACAGGCTCTCAGAAGACTTATCCTTCTAAAGGAGGGATAAACTAGACACTTCCAAAGTAGGAGGGACTTTCCCAGATGTTCTGCTTTGAAAAGAATAGATTCCAAACAGGGTTATTCTCAGTAGCTGAATGGGGATGCTGAGCTGAGCTGCTCAGATACTCTTTGGACACTCTGTGGATATGGCCATGAGAAAGAAGCACCATGCACTGCCATTTCTGCATGTATCATCATCCTTCTGAGATGACTCTTTCTTTAGCACCTTTAACCACACTGAGGGCCTGGCAGAGGCCCATCTGATGTTGTGACTGCATTAAAAAACGAGTAAAACAAAATATTTAACTAATCCAGAAAGAAGAGCCAAGAAAGTATAGGCTTTGAGTAGTAAATGTGTTTGATGTTCTATGTCAGTCACCCAACTGAAAATCTACTTCACTGAGCCAAGCATTTTGCTCTTCCCTTTAGATGTCAAAAGCATTAAGTAGTTTCTTCACTGTATTCCATGACCCTACAGTAAAGGCAGAGCACACAGCAAATGTGTTATTGCCACAAGGAAACAAGCAACAGCTGAAGTTTATGCCCAAATTTTCAGTCAGCAAGCTACAGTGAAGTGGAAGTTTCTACAGAAATCAGACAAACTCATAAAACAGAGGTCATTGACTCTGAACAACCTGTAATAACTCTGACCTTTAGACCATAGTTCACTTCTCCCTGGCCAAAACTAAATTTCCATCGTTTTTCCTGTTGCTGGAAATGTCTGAGAAAAAGGAATTACAAGTCATTAGAAATCTAAGCCCTTCCGTATTTCCCTCCTAGTCAATGCAGGAGAAACAGAGGCAGTAACATAGGTGTCTTTATAGAAAGTATCTGTAGTGACTACGTGGATCATTCTCCACAATAGGTATGTTTTCGTGCTCACAGTTTTAAATGAAGTAGAACTGAACCCTGCCCTGAGGAGCTCAATTTAATTTGGTTGGCAGGCATAACCTGCAATAACATCTGGAAGGTCAAGAAAAAGGTCTCTGGCAAAATAAGATTGTTCCTGCTAAATACTGAGGATAATCCCTAACTGCTGTCATCTGTAAGGATATTTTCACAGATTTTTGAAGACGAGAGAATCAACATGTCCTCAGAAGGACTTATAAGCAGTCACTTGACAATGCTAATGCGTTTCACACCACAACCTCTATTACCAAGGAGAAAAAAAAAAAAAGTCATCCTAATTTAATGGCACAAAATCCTGACTTTCTAAAAGGTTCACTTGAAGCATTTTACATAAAGAACTGTATGCCTTAAACGATACTACAGTTATTAAGAATTATATATTCCAGAAGACAAATACAGTTTTGTTTTGTTTTGCTTTGAACCCAGGAGTCCCTCACTGAGTGACAGCAGCTGCAGAGTTCTGAATCCCAGGCAGGTTAATAACAGCTATTGGTTCCACTCTCAGCATGACAGTGGGATCCCAACCAAGTTGATAGGGTCTATGCTTTAAACAGAAAATCCACAGTAACTAATAATGTGAAGAGATCCCTACTGTGTTTAAGCAATGCAACTTGCTTAAACAAGTTGCAATATTGCTTTAATGCCTGGAAATGGATGTGTGTCAATCATCCAAGTATTACCTAGCTTCTTGAAATCTAGACATCAATAAACAGCTTTACTTTTCTTCTCAGTCAAACCTATTCTGCAGTGATACCTCCTGTAATATCATTTTAGACTAGGTTATTTTACACTCTAGCAAAACGTCACCTCTCACTGAAAATGGTAGCAGGCATAGTTTCTTTCTTGGATGAAACATTAATATTTAATAGATAAAACCCTAGTGCATTGCAAAGCATGTCCTCAGAAATATTTTCTAAAATAAGCAGATCTGGAGCCTATATCATGGCTGTGGCTGATTGTGCTGAGCCATTTTGTCCATCCTTAAATGTATTTTTGGTGCAGTACTGCTATGTGTTTCATAGCAGGTTTGTGAAACATTAATCACAAATCACATTTTCATTCAGGAAGTTTGATTCCTCAGGTACTACTAATCATAGCGTAGGTTTGGTAAGAAGCAAACACCAGCTGAAAGGAAGCACATTAGTCAATATCTACCATCAGTGCAACAGCCTGGGTCATCCTCCTGGTGTAGCAGTAAAGATTATTGCATATGCAGTACCTTTGAGATTACTTCTCTCTGTTTCTGTGACAGGAATCCACGGGCACAGCAGCTGTCTTCTGGGCAGGGGCAGCTTTATGAGATGTCCTGGCAAAATGGCCGCTTACCAGGAAGCACGTCCCCTCAAGGCCCTGCAGCACATGGGGAAGATCCAGGCTGGCAGTGGCCTTTGTGGTGTGATTTTAGTCTGCGAACCTTGTGCTTTCTGATTGTGCCGGGGTAATTTTCTGTAGGCCACACTTTCTATTATAAATCAGGGTGCCTGCTCTAAGAGTTTCTCTCCTGCCATGGAAATGCTAGACCTCTCTAGGAGTGCTGCATCAGTTGTTTAGGAACCAGAGACATGTTCACCCCAAATACTGCCTGATCTTTCAAGATAAACTGCCATCCATTTGGCTTAACTTAAGATAGTCCATTATGCTTTCCACATTTCTGTAGCTTGCTGAACTTCACAACCAGCTGAACTATCTTTTGTGGTGAGAGCTAGGCAGATAGCTGAGGAAAAGAACTAGGACAGCACTGAAAAAAAACCACAAACAGCTGGTTAAGAAAATAAATGTGTTTTGAAATATTCAGCTAAAGAAAAACTGAACAGCATTAGCTTTTGCTGTTTGTCTTTTTCAATGTCAAATGCTTTCAAAATAGCTCTAAAACCTTAAGGGAATAATTTTTATGAAGTCATTTTAAAATGGAAGAAAAGATGGGCATGTCAGTACAAATGCTGGATAGTTTCAATTTTGCAATATTTATTCTGTATTCTCTTGAGAAAACTTTTGAAGAAATTATAATGTATTTCCTAGCATTTAAATCTTACCAAATCAAAATATTCTATCAAAATAAAACCATATTAGAAAGAATCTTGTATTTTTTTCCTGCTCCTCTAACCCACTCTATATATGCCCTTCCTTTTGCCGTAACTTTCTGTGATTTGGAGTTACATCTATTACTGTCTTAGGTTTCCATCTGCAAATTTTCCATATTTCCTTTGTCATCCAGGTAATAACTTATTCGGAGCAGAGATTTTTCCCATATTTTTTTTAGTGCCTGCTGGCATTAATTTTTGACCTTGATGACAGTCAAAAGCTAATAACAACCTCTTAACATCCTCTATAACAAAAATTAAAAACTACTTAAGCCATGGGTATTTCTTAGGTGAAGAACACCTAACATACTAGCAAATAGACAAGGATCAATATGTTCACCAAAACCACCAAGAAAGCTGAAATAGAGAGATTTGATTTAACTTACAATAAAATATTCATTTATTTTTCTTTTCTGTTTAAATCATAATGGCCTGCCTTGAACTCATATTTTCCAGTAAGCTATTATGTAGCCCCTACTGAAAGACTGAGTAAGAACAAAATTTTAGGATTAGTTCTCTCTAAATGCTGAGAAGATGGTATAAATGTAATGTTTGTTAGGTAATTTAAATGGCTGTATTGATACTGACAGGAATTAAATTAGTCACTGGCAACATATAGTAACTAATTTCTAAAACTTTCTTTTAATTTAAAAAAAGCCTACCATGAAAGACTGAAATTGGAGGATTATATACATTAATTCTGCCATGGCCTTTTGAATGTGAACATCATTTAGAAAATTTCCTATGACATTGAATTTATACTTTTCACACCAGAGTAAAAACATTCACATGTTTGGTAAAGAGGAGGAATTACCAATGTACTCGGAAAGTCCTTGTTCAGGCAAATTGAATGTACTGGAATTTTTCATCTCCTCAGTGTTGTGCTGGCACTTTTTTGATATGTCAAGGTAATATATCAAGGTGAAAATGAGCTTACTTTTAAAATAAACTGGACTTGCATATGATAGCATAGCACATGTTTTATTGCGGCACCCTACTTTAAATATACAGATACTGGAGTGCAACACCAAACCTTCCCATTTTCTTTTTTTTTTTTCTCTTTTTCTTTATACAGGCCAGTATCTTCTATCCCAACAGCAGCTCTGGTGCTTGAAGAAGGTAATCCTGAATGTACTATGGTGGTTAATGTTGAAGAAAAAAAACAGTTATAAAATTGTAACTTGGGCACGTGTCACCTCTGCACTTTAAGTCCAGACTTGAACTACCACCCACTCTGCTGCTGACTCGACGGCCCAAGACTTAATGAGAAGGATTTAATGACTGGTTGGACACAAAAGGTCATACAGTAAATAAAGTTTAAAGTTGTATGACTCGTTGATCAACTAGAGGGCTTAAGGTAGATGCTACAATGGAAAACTAACATAACACACACGCATTTCCTCAATATAGAACTTATATTTACCCTTAATATAACGAACTTCTGTTTTCTTCCTTAATAATATTCTTGCCAACTCAGCAGAGCCCACCTGGTAACTTTCTGTGCACTCGGCGGAGTACAAAGTTCTAATGTACGCTGTCTCGGCTATTTACGCCAGCCAGACCTGAGCACATAAATGATTAAGCTCAAAGAGATTTTTGCGTTTTACTGAAGAATTTAGTAGCTCTGTTGGAAATTTCGGGCCCAGGAAGGGGCTGGGCTTTGAGGAAGGGGACAGGTACCAACTTCCCCCCGAGGAGCCGCAGGGCTGTTCCCAGGGCCACGAGAAAACCCATGGCCTGGAACACTGACCCTCCCAACAGCTTGGAGAATGAACGTGGCGTTTCTCTTTGGTTTGGGGGGGAAATTTAGAAGAGTTTCTAGCTGTATTTTGTCTGACGCCCGTACCCTTCCCGCTGCAGCCGTTGCCCCCCGCCGCGGCCGGCGCCTCCAACGGCCGCCAACCGTCCGGCCCCGGCCGCCAACCGTCCGCCCTGCGCCGCCCTCACTGCCCCTCCTGCCCGCTCCCGCCCGCAGAGGCAGGGCCAGGGCCAGGGCCAGGGCCAGGCGCTGCCGGAGGGGGCAGTCACCCCGCAGGGACCATGGCGCTGCCACCCTGAACGCCGGGCCGCCCGCCCCGTCCTGTGGTAACCCGTCCCGGCACGGGCTCCGCTGGCGGGCCTCCCGGTTCCCCGCATCCCCGCCAGGCGGAGCCCGCGGCAAGAGCGGCGCTCTAGCCCTGCCGGTTCGGTGTTTCGGTCTGCACGGTGCCCGCACCGCTCACCCGCGCGGCACCGCCCCCCGCGGTCACACCACTCGCCCGGCCGGCGCTGCGTCAGCCAGACAAGATGGAGACCGCCGAGGAAGGTACCGCGATCGCTCTGCGCCCCACGCTAACCTCCGCTTCCCCGGCCGGGCGGGGGCTCTGCCCGTGCTGCCTCCACGGGTGGAGGGGCGGGGGAGAAGGGCGTCCCTGAGCCCGGGAGCCGCTGGGCGGGCTGGGGCTGTTTACGCCTGGAGGGGCTTCGCGTTTCGGGGCTGCAGGTGTCCAGGGCCGCGCTTCCCACCCGCGCCCCTGCTCTGCCGGGCCTGCCTGTGGTGGCTGCGCGGTGGGGGTGCAGGCCCGCGGGCTGGTGCGCACTTGGGTCCCCCTTACATAAGCGCGGCCGTTGGGAGCCGGGCGCTGCGTGGGGGTGGGGGAGGGGCGGGCGGTGCTGTGGTAACACCCGGCGCGGGGCACCGGGGCTTCCACCGGCTGCGGGTTTCCACACGGGCCTTTGCTAGGGGGGACGTGGGGGTCTTGGGAGCCGCTTAGAGGCCTTGAGTGAGGAGATCCCGGCGCGGAAAGCGAAAGCCGGGGAGCTTGCACTGGGGCGGTGTGAGGGGCC
Source organism: Pampusana beccarii (assembly GCA_013399365.1). Lineage (NCBI taxonomy): Eukaryota > Metazoa > Chordata > Aves > Columbiformes > Columbidae > Pampusana > Pampusana beccarii. The sequence continues at coordinate 100,240 of VWYH01000897.1, forward strand.
GTGAGGAAGGGGCTCCCCCGAGTCGTGCAGCACCCTTGCCCGGGCTAGTTTTGCCTTGTCCCGCAGACGCTGTTATACCCGGTCCTGTAACTCAGCGAGTTTTAAATTTCCACTTTCAGCTGAATAATAATAGGAGCTTTAGCTGCTGCAGCTTCTTTTGCAAGGTTAACTTTGTCATGTATGCTGGGAAATCTATTTGAAAAATTCAAATAATAAAATGATGTGAGAGCTGACAGGTTTCTCTGTCTCTTCTGCAAGGGACTAACAATACATAGTAACATCTCATTTTAGAAACGAAGTTGTCAAAGAGATCATAGTCATGTTTTTTTAATGTGTAGTTTCCATTTTTAAAGGGTATGGCTTTACTTGAGATCAAATGTGGGAATGCTTCGTCAGCACTTTTGCCCTGCTCAGATAATGTTGAGGAACTGTGTAGTTCAAGCTGATAATGCAGATCTTTCATAAACCAGGACTTCGTATTGTAGCGTAAACCAAAATAAATAAAGGATGTGTGTTGTGCTATGTTTCTTGCAATATTTGAGCTTTGTTTGTCATCTTAAGCAATAACTGCAAGTATGTATTGCAGTAGTAAGACAGTTCCAGGGAAACCATTTCCATCTTGGGGTTTGTTACTTTGGCATCATTTTGAACGTAGCTTTTTATCTAGTCACACTTGCTTTTTCCAGCTTGAGAAAATTAAAAATAAAAACCCTGGAAAAATATGAAGCACTAGGTGAAATAACACAGCACCTTTGTAGACATGTCCATGGGGTTGTGCTGTGGACGTATTTAGTACCTGTGAAAACACATGCTTTATCAAAATGCAGGGTTATTTTTAATCTTAACTTTTAAAACTGCTTGCTGCAACTCTGTCATGCCTCTGTAGACCAACAGTTATGTATCCTGATGAAAATAACCAAGTGAAACTTTGATTGCTTGGCCTCTGGTAGCCCAGAAAACCTGGATTGTTGCAAACTGCAAAGTGGATACTCAGAAATGACCAGCCGAGTTCCAGCCACTCTGGTAGTTGGTAAATGCACCTCAGTGGCTTTGGTTCAAACAGCATAGTTCATAATTTGTTACAGGCTGTTAAGAGTGGTAGTCTTTGATCATACCTGCTTTTACAGGGGTTAGTATAGGGAACAGAGAGAACAGGAAGTGAAAGCAGAGGGGGCTGTTAGTTACATCTTAAGATATTGTGTCTTTTAACTGAACCTTCATGCTTCATGTTAAACTCTGCACTTGGAATTTGGACTTTTCTGATTTTGTGGGTGTGGTTGTGGGTTTTTTGTGTTTTTGTTGTTCTTGTTTGTGTGTTTTTTGTTTGTTTTGGGTTGGTGTTTTTTTTCTGTTTTTTATATATCTTTATAAACACATATACACATAGCCTTGGATGTTATATTGTAGTCTTATCAATGTTACCCTGAAAAGCTCTGAGTGGTAGGATGAAAGTAACTAGTCTATATACTCACTTTCCATAAATACCACTAGAATGTTACAACTTCTTCTACAGTTTCAAACTCCAATTCCCCCTATTAGAATTCCACAACACTTGCCAGAACACTGAAGAGGCTTCCCAAGGTTAGAAAGCTTTATCACTAGTAGCAGAAAAAATTGCATTTGTGAATTAAGGAGGAAATCCTGCTCCAGTGTTATGGCGTGCCTGAACTTTTGCTACAAAGTGTCAAATGGACTTTCCTAACTATTGATAAATGATTAATGATATTATGTAATGTGACCATTGCTTCTCTGTAGCACCTGAAAGCACCAGATACCAGCTTTTGCTGATGAGAGGGACTTTTTTTTCTTTCTAGTTAGATCCATTTGTTGCTAAATAATAATGTAATCTTCACTTTTGTATATTACAGTGAAGAACATTCAGTTAGAGAGGTGATAGGCAGAGAGACATTCTCTGGAGGAACATAAAAGAACTGTATTACCCAAGGTCGTTCGTTGCAAAACACATACATGAAGAACGGGATGCGAAGTGTGTGTGTACAAGTAGAAAAACAGTGTCTGTTACATAGTGGAATTCCCTCTGAACACGATAGTAGGTCATAAGGTGCATAGCTTCTCCTGTTGACCCTCAGCGGGGTTTGTTGATTTGAAGCTATCGTCTGCTTAACAGTCCAGATTGTTACATTCATCATATGTTTATTTGGATTTCTAAAACAAGTGGGAATATCTGGGAATTCTCATAGCCTTTGAAAAAATAAAATTTAGGTTTAATCATTGTGGTAAGCTAACTGAGGAAATCCTTTCTGAAATTTAAAAAAAAAAATTTGCTTTCAGTAAAGCAAATTCTGTTTTCTTTCCCAACAGTCTTGAGAATAAGTGAATGGTCTGCTGTTAAAGCCAATGGACCAATAATGAGTGGGTTCAGAGAGCTGTGCAGGTCTTTCAGAGAACAGTGTGCTTTTAACTCTCTTTCTTTGGTGCCAGAGAGTGTTCTTATAAAGCAGCGGTTTCACATCCTGGCTCTAGTGCTTGTCTGACCTTTTATGAGACTGATCAGCGTACAAAGTTGTCAGCTCACTGTAGCGAAATAGCTCTGTTTGAAGGGGTGCTGGAGGAAGGTGGGCATGATACAGCTAGTGGGTGGGTCCTGCCTGTCCATTGAAGAGACCTGTCCTGTGCAGCCATCTGGAAATACTCTATGATAAAAATAATTTGCTAGGTGAAGTAGCAGTTCTAGTGGTTCTTGTCAGCAGAGAAACCAGGGGCTCTTGATGTTTGCAGTGATATGTTGCTGCTTGATATGGCTGTGATGGAAGTCCTCTTTATGTCTCTTTGTAGTGTGGTGTTGTTTAACACCCGCTGGCAGCTAAGCCCCACATAGCTGGTTGCTCGCTCCCCCTCGGTGGCATGCGGGAGAGAATCAGAAGAGTAAAAGTGAGGAAACTCATGGGTTGAGATAAAGGTAGTTTAATAGGTAAAGCAAAAGCTGTGCACACAAGCAAAGCGAAACATGGAATTCATTCACTATTTCCAATCTGCAGGCCATCTCCATCAGCCATCTCCAGGAAAGCCAGGCTCTATCATGTGTAATGGTTACTTAGGAAGACAAGTGCCACCACTCTGAATGTTTTCTCCCTTCCTCCTTCTTTTCCCAGCTTTATATACTAAGAGTGATGTTGCATCATATAGAATATCTCTTCAGTCAGTTGGGGTCAGCTGTCCCAGCTGTGTCCCCTCCCAACCTTTTGTGCACTCCCAGGCCAGTAAGAGAAGCTGAAAGGTCCATGACTGCTCAGGAACAACATAGGAACAACTGAAAAAATCAGTGTGTTATCAACATTGTTCTCATACTAAATCCAAACCACAGCACTATACCAGCTACTGTGAAGAAAATTAACTCTATCCTAGCCAAAACCAGGACATAGCATCACTGATGGGGGTGTTGAATAAGTTTCTGTTAATTCTAGGGTTTCGGCCTGCATGAATGAATTCAAATTTCTCTTTTAGAGATAGAAAATTATTATTTCTTTTGAATCACTTGAGTTCTTATGCTTTATGTGTAGAAACTGTTCTAATACTGTGCAAACTATGGATATAATAATATCGTGACTTCTTTATCGAAAAACATTAGTATTTTAATGTTTGGTACCTTTTGGAACTTTTTGTAGAGATACATTAACTTCTGAGGATTTCAACCAAGAACAAAAATATGTGATTCAGACTTGAAAAAGTGTACTTTTTGTATTCTTACATCAGTACTTTAAGTTGGTATTTTTCTAACAAAGATCTCTGATGTGTTTCTGTTACAGTCTTGCAGGTTTGCTGAATAGAGGTTGATAGAGAAATAATTAACAAAAGAGAAAATCCTGAACTTCAATCTCCTGTAATAAATAGACGTTTTATGTTCATCTCCTTAACAGAAGTAAAAGGATGAGTAAATGGAAGATACCATGCATATATCAAGCAAATAAAATATATTTATTTATATTTGCTTGTGTGTTTAAGTGCTCTGGATAACTGAATGGTGTTAAAATAGACATCTGTTCTTTAGAGGGAAAAGTTTACGCTAAATTCCGTGTCCACAAAGCATCTTGCATTCTTTAGTTGTAAGAAAATGTCAAAAATAGAGAATAAAGAAGGTGCGGGACCTATTGAATTATTATTGAAATTATTAAATAAGAAACAGACAATGTGACTGGACTGTAGACTGCTAAATGGCCTTATTCAGCTCAGGTAGCAAATTCACAATATACCTATTTCTGTTTATTGTGATGGGGTTTTTCCCTTTCATCGGGCACACCAAGAAATGTCAATGTTAGGTTGAAGAGTAGCAAATGGTGTGTTTAAATCATTGTTAGACATTAGTAAATCTATTTACTCAGCCTCCATTTAACTTGTTTGAAATTCAGATGGAATTTTTCCATTTCAAAGTCTCCACTTTCAGGAAGATTATCCTTAACAGTCTATATGTTGTTTTAATGATAACTTTTTTAGGCGAAGAGCTCCTCAGCATGTACTTTTATTGTGTCTATTTCCTAGAAATCTTAAAAATACAATAGGACATGTTTTGGAATTTTTATAACATGATCAGGCAGGTAATATTCTTGTTACTTTTTCTGGTGATCTCTCTGTCTTCATATCTTACATCAGATGAAATCTGTCTTTCATCCTCTTTCAATTGATTCTGGCTTTGTTTTGCTACGTGACATAGTTGCTAGAATTTAATTGTATAGTTTATCTTGTAAATTCGAGTTCTTTGAGCAGTAGTGTAATAAGCTTTATGTCCTTGTCAGCAGATATATGCAGAGTCTGTCGATCTGAAGGAACTCCTGAGAAACCTCTCTATCATCCATGTGTGTGTACTGGCAGTATTAAATTTATTCATCAGGAATGGTAAGTTCTGTGTTTGTGTGTGGGGTTTTTGTCATGTGTGGTTTTGGTTTTTGTTTTTGATAAAACACATTAACATGTTTGTAAAAATAATTCTTTCTAGGTCTTCAGGTTAACTAGTAAGAAAAAAGTTTTCAGTGGATAGTTCATTCCAGTTCACAACAACAAAAAAAATAGTAACTACATATTAAGATAAAGTACTGATAATTGGGTTTTATTAGGACTACAGTTCTGCTCACCTATCAGTTTTATGATGGAGCTTTATGATGGAGTTTTATTTTGGAGCTTTTTTTTTCCCAGTTATAGTTATGAATGAAAAGAAGTAAAAATACCCTAATACTTTTTGGTCATTTTGAGGTGTATGTTTGATCAGGCAAATGCTAAAATGAAACCTGTAATTCTGGTCTGTAGCATGTATTCCTTTTGATGGTGTTTTAGTAGCCATTCTTTCGCAAATACAACAGTTCTAAATCTTAGCTGTGTGCGTATATGTGGCATATCTTGAAACATTTATAAGGTTTGGTGTGACTAGTGGGTGTCCATGTCAGGATATATACTTTGAGTTACTAGCCTTTTGAATAACGTACTCAAAGAATGTACTTTCAGGACTGTAAATGATGTAGCTGAAGAGTTGCTATTACTCCTAGTCAGTTTACCTTGTTTACTTTTTGAAACTTACTTGATGGTCTAAATTGACTTAATAAACATGCTAATTTAAGTTCTGCTTGATAGTACCAGTATCCTGATTTATATTTTAAAACAGATAATTGGTGTGTTTTACTTAATGGAGGGATAAAGCAGAGAGATGTAATAGCATATATTAATATGATCACTTTTTGTTGCAGCTTAGTTCAGTGGCTTAAACACAGCAGAAAAGAATACTGTGAATTATGTAAGCACAGATTTGCTTTCACACCAAGTAAGTGTATTTTACTGTTCCTATTTTTTCAGAATTTATTTTTTTTTCTCTTGGTGTATATGAAGTGATTACTTTTTCATTCAGCATGATGGATCCAAACTTGTGTTTAACTTCTACATTATTGTTTGAATTGCAGTTCTTATGTATATTCTTGCAGGCTGTGTGAATGTTTTAATGATGGATAATCTGGTTCTTTCCTAATCATACATGAGCCATAAAAGTATTATTCTGTGCTTTTTCCAACTGACTCAGTCCCATTCTTTTGTTGCCAGCATTACAGTGTATGGCATGTTTTCAGCTTCACTGATAAATTTAAGTGTTTGCAAGTCTGAATGTTAAGGTGAAACCACAGCAAAATTGGAATTTGAAAACCAGTTTTCAGTTACCTTTGAGCTATCCACCTGCAATGCTACCACATGAGTTCTGTCAGTTTCGATGCAAATTATCTTGACAGATAATGCAAATGATAATTATTTCAGTCAAGATACAGTGACTACTCAGTATTACATTGCCTTTTATGTTAGATTCAACTAAATAAGTTAGGCAACTTATGATGAAGAATGACTGTATCTTTATATAGCTCCAAGAGGATTCTTAATTACATTTTCACTGATAGTAGTAGAAATCACTGAGGTCCTTTGACTTGGTGGCAGGCTAGGCTCATTATTTAGTATTGCCAACTTATTTCTTGTTGAACAGGTAAAGTGGTTCTTGTGCTATGCATTTTTCTTGTTAAATTTATTCATGCTGCTTTATTGTCTAAACTGCTGAGCTCAGTTCTTCATGATGCAGATATGTAATTTATTTTTTTTTAAACGGACGAGTATCTGCACTGTAGAAGCTGTCTTGAATTGGGAAAGATGATGAGGTTTGGCTATTTTATATCTGTGTGGTACAATAAAAATCAAAGCTCCTTTTCAGGGTAGCCAGTCCAGTTAGAACAACAGAGCGCTTATCCCATTTCCTTCTCCCTTCTTGCTTTTTTTTAAAATTTATTTTATTTTTTTATTAGTTTTGTACATTGGTGAAAAAAATTGAGACTAAGAAGCCAGATGGTTTAGTTCATGTATTTTCTATTCCAAAAATCCCATAATCCACCTTCCAACTTCTTTCTATGTACTGAACCTCAGAATTTTCTGTTTCTGCCAACCATTATTTAAACACATTAGACCATTCTTTATTTTAAATTATCAGCAGTGAAATGTATGACATTAACTCTGTCTTATCACTGAGAAGAGAAAAGCATGTTTTATGTCGATCACAGCAATGGTTTCAGGTTATTGTTTTTAAATAGTAGAGAGACTTGTGTAAGAAATATAAGAGAAATGTCTTCTGGTTGCAGGTTTTATTTGTTAAACATTAAACATAAAGGCATTATATTTCTTCTGTTTGGAAGCTTTGCAAATTAAGAGTGATCAATAATTCTGGAGCTCTCTACAAGTTAATTAGCCACTTTAAAAAAATGCATTCTGCTGCTTGGTCCTCTACAGAACTTAGCGTGCAAGACCAGAAAAATACATTTCAGTGATTTGGTAGTTCTTAAAAAGAAAGAAGTACTTTTGTATGAAAAAAACAAACCAAACCAAACCGAAAAAAAACACAAAAAAAACCCCCAAACCGCCACCAGCAACAAAAAAACACAAGAAAGCCAAACCATACAGCATGTTCTGTATAGCATACAGAAACAAGAGGATGAGAAGTTCTAAATGAGATACACTTTATATGTGTGTTGCTATTGGTAACTAGAAAGCTTATTCACTGCCCTTATCAACAAAGGTGTTCTGGCAGAAATTTAATCCTTGACTGACATAGCTGTTACCAGCACAGCTTGTAATTTAGTTGCAGATTACAGACCCATGAGAAAACATAATTGAATTACTGTGTCTTAACATATTATCATTTGTCATAGGAGCCTTAGAATTAGTAATAACTGAAGCTTTTTCTTCACGATATAATAGAATACTTCCTCCACATTCAGCTTCTAGCAAAGGTTGTCTTATCCTGTCACAGACTGGCCAGTCCCCAGACTGAGCACCCTCAGTTGATAATGTTTTCTTCTTGGCTTTCCACATTGTGTGATATGTTTTTTTCTTACCAGGCTGCACACAGTGCTAGTATGTGTCAGGTGCCTCGCACAGATTCCTCCAGCCCTTTGTGCCCAGCGTGTCTTGTTTTCGTTATTTCCCTCATACAGTTATGGTTTTTTTAATTTCTCTTATCTCTCTTTGTTTGGAAGATAATGTGGATGTCCAGTCTGGAAGCTGGATCTGCTTGTGGGAGCTGGGACAGAGTCACAGGTGCTAGAGAGAGAATGATAAGGCAGAGATGAGTTTGATGTATGTGCCAGTCATCCAAAACAAAGTTGGATCTGGCCTATAACCATGCCACATTTAAAGCACTTTCAGATAAGTTAATTCACCGTGGGATGTGGTTGAATAAATGCATGTACATGATTAGTATCTGCGCTTCAAGGGACAGGCACTAAGTTGATAATAATAGTGCAGTAATACCAGCAACTCGTCTTTTAGTTTAGCTTTCTTTGCTTGTTAAGGCTGTTGCTGTCATTCTGTCAAAAATGCTCCTTTGCTGGCATAACATTTTATGTATGGAGTATTTATAAAACATTCCTAGTGCATATAAATTCTGTAACATCTAGTGACTTCTTTAGCAACTGAACTAGTAGGTTAGTTACTGTTTGTAAATAAGGAAGGAAACTCTAGAAGGTTCAACTTGCATCTTGGCAGGAGTACAAAGGAACTGATTTTTTCTTTTGAATAATAGCATAATTCTCTAAAAATGTTTAGTCATGTAAGTAAATGACTTGATTTTCAAATGTAGACTTTGAAGCTAAATTTTATGTGTCTAAAATTCATTCCTTTTCTGTAGTTCTTCAAATTGTGAATTAATATAACTGTTAAAAAAAACCCCCAAACATGTAGCTTTATACTTTTTTGAATTATGTCAAGGTGGTTGTTCATTTTTAACTTCCTACCCACATGGCTTCCTTCCATTTTACAGTCAGATCGAAGGAGGCCATGTGAGTAGGATGTTCTTCAGTTTATAAATTATTATATCCTGAAATAAGCTTTTGATTTATGCATGCGAAGTTACTAATTCAAGGCTTGCATGCACTTGGACCTCACTGTTTGTATTGTTGTAATCCTGATTTGTTACTGTTCTTTTTCTTGTCGTTTGCCACCTTTGTTCACATGTAACTGTTAATGTGAAAGTTATTTGGATAATTTGGATTCATTGAGCTTCTAAGCTATCCTATAACATGCTGAGATTCTCCATGTTGAGTACTTAAGCTTGTTTTTTTTTTAATTAATCCATAGGCCTTGATACTTTTTTTATCATCTTAAAACCTTCTGGATGTGACTAGTATATCTAGCTTAATGTGAAAGAGTTCATGGTTAATAGATTTGAAGGTGAAGAAAAATGAGTATCACTGGCATAATTGTAAAATATTAGATTATATTTACATGTTTGAAGTAACTTGTGCAAAAACCATCACTTAATAATTGCATGTTGTTTGTAGTAATGCTTAGTTTATTAAGTTCCAAACTTTTGGATCTTTAATTTTGTACACAATTATCTGTAAGAAACATATAATTATACTAAAATGAGTGACCCATTTTGTTGGGCTCGTCATTCCAAGTAAATAAGATTTTATTGAATGGACTAATTTTCTTACCTGTTTATTTTGACAAACTTTAACATGGTAGTCCATAGCTTCAGCATTTCTAGAAAGTCTATTTTGGAAAGACAAACTTCTGAAACAAAATATGACATGCTGGCACAGAATTCAACGTGCGTGCTGCCAGCTCCAGGGTGCAGAATTAACATGCAGTTCAGTTATGTCTGAGTGTAATTCCATGTTTTGTTAGACCTATGGCTTACATGAGAATGGACGGTGTTTTTCTCCTTTTACCTTAGCAGTCTGGAGCAAAGTCTGTGTGAGTCTCAAGAGTGTAAAATGTAGAAACATGGAATGGTTTGGGTTGGAAGGGTCTTTTAAAGAGCATTGGTCCAACTTAAAGCATAACCCACAACTCCTATTTTACCAAACCAGTGATTTAACCCATGAGAAATAAAACACAGGGGTTTTACTTATGGGTTACTTAGTCTTATTTCATGATCAGTGCACAAGGATGGTTGAGGTGGTATATAAATGGCTTGGACGTGTAATAGTCAGTAGAAAATCTATGGGTAAGAGGACTGTAAGTGTGGAAATTCTGTGAAGTAGGCTAAATGAGTTTTACCTAACTGAAGGTAGATGTTTTGCTTTCTTCCACACTAGGCTGACGTGGATGGGAAAGAATGAGAAATGAAATAGGATACAGTTGCATTGTGACAGCTGTGGAGCAAAATAAGAGTATTTTAAAAGTTTGAGCCTTCATAATAATTAGTAGTAGGGTTTTTTTGATACAGCACATCTCTGCAAATGTTTGCATGCTTCAGAAAGTATCTACTTTTTACCTTGTGCCAGAAGTAGCCATAAATGGGGAAGACAGACATATTTAAACCTGTACAACCTGTTTTCATTTATTGAGAGTAAGCCTTTAGGAGACAGAGAAAGCCTTGGACCATTGCTTTGGGACCAGTTACGCATTGGTGATTGGAGGTGGGTTTGTACAGGGTTTCTACTGTCAGTACGGGACAGAAAAGAGGAGCAAGAGAGTTTTGGGTTTAGGAAGAGCCCGGTGGTCTCTCTGTATTGGTTGGGTTTTTTCTGTTGTGCAGCTGGCATTTTGCAGCCACAGAGAGTGCCAGTGCTCCTGATGTTGCTGCTTCTTTTTTTTAATATGAGCAACAAAAGTGAAATCTGAAACTATACAGGTTTGCTAATTTTTATAATTGTCATTATATATTACATTATCAGAACATACAGGTATTCAAAAAGCCCCTGTTATTGCTCAGATACTGCTCTGATCAGAGCTCCTTTCTGTACTGCCCATGTCATGACTAAATATCTCTCATATCTCCTTCCAAGGGAAATTCTGTGGGCAGTATAGTTTTCATTTAGATTAAGCTTTGGTACTTTGAAAAGACTGGGAAAGAGAGGCAAATTAAAAGTGTTAGTTTGTTTTATTTCTTCATAAGTTTGGTGGGAATTATAGCATTCAGGTTCAGCAGATTGTCCCTATTGTGTTTGTCAAAGTACAGTTGTATGATGTTTGTATTAAAAAACCTCTGAGGAAGTGGGAATGATGAGAAAGCTTCCTGTAATAAGCTTAAAGGTATCACTTTGGTAAGCCAGAGCATTGGGAGCTTTTTTTTTCCCCCCAGTTTCCTGTTCTGGATTTATTTTTGTCAGCAGAAAAAATCTATTAGCAAACTGTTTCCCTGAAAAGAAGTCATCATTGCTGTCTGCTTTCTTCCTTATTTTTTCCAGGAGAAGGAAAATTTAATTGGCCTCTAGTAGAGAGATTTTTATTTGGAGGAACTGTGGTAAATAACACAGGAAATCAGTTTCTCAAACTGTGTTAGGAAAGATGACCGGGATGGGAATTAAGAGATGGAAGAAGGATGAGGAAGGCACGTGTGATAAAGGGAATGAAGAGGATGTTTACTGCAGTGGCAGGGGTCAAAATCTCTGGCATCACAGTGGTAGTGGGGTGTGGATGAAAGAGGTGGAATGTGGAGAAAAGATGGCAGTAGGTGATGGACACAAGTGGGGGGATTAGCTATGGAAATCGCTGGCAGCAGGTTTCAGTGCTGCAGTGTGCTTGAGCACCAGGGGTTCCTGTCGTGCTAGAAATTTTTGCATTTCACCCACCTGAATGTTATAGGACATAGAAGGGCTTTATCTTGTCACCACGGTATAAAGCTTCGAGTGGTAGAATCTTTACAATACTTTGAGGTGTGACAAAGCAGAGGAAAAACAGCAGTCTTGCCCCACCTCCAGCTCCTGAAATCATCAAAAGTCACAAAATTGTTAAAATCTGGTGGATGTAGCTTGTCTTCTCTGAGTAGTAGCTACATTGTGCATTTATTTGAATGTTGTTGTAATCTTAGTTGTAATCTTAAAGATTTTAGAAACATGAGTATGTAGAGGTGCTAATATTTATAAACACTTCAGCTTTACTGAGTTAGGATGGGCATCCTTTTTTACAATTCCCTGTGTGAGTGTTCAGTAATTCCAGAAAGATGAGGTTTTTTAAAAAAACCCTTTAAACTGTCCCACTTTCCCCTAGCAAATAAGTCATTAATGCAAAGTTAATGTTTTATTTATAGCCTCTGTTGCAGTTCCAAAGTGTTGATCAAAATATAAGCCTCAAAGTATCTACTGAGTTCAGTTTTGTCTGAGTGATACCACGTGTAACAAATATCCTCTAAAGTATTCTTCTAGCACCCTTAACAAAGGTTTGCTTGTTTCCTCTCATAATTTTCCACAATGTCTGTTCAGTGTGAGCTGAGATATCATTAGTAAGGCTTCAGGTGGCGTTTTCTATGGTGCTACCAAATTGTGTACTAAATCTGTTTCTGTGATAAGAAAATTGTAAATTGGTAGACAGCATCAAAGTATGTTTGTGTCCTGCTTTCAATTTACTGCTCTATGTTCTCACAGCTATATTTCCCTAGTGTCATATTTTCAGTCCTTTGTTTTACAAATTCCAGTTCCTTGCCAGATACCTGACAACTAAGAACCTTTTGAAATTTAAAACCAGTTACTATTTGTCTTATGGTTACTGTTTTGTTGTTACTTGTGTCAAATATAATCCACACATTGTTTAAATGCACCAAACTCTCCACCTTCTCTGGCTGCTTCTGCATGTTGATACTGCTTCTCTATGTTCTCGAGTTCTCTTTATAAAAAAGAGGTTTTTTCTCCAATAGAGGCTTTGTCTCTGAGATTAGTGAAAGGATGATTAGGAATACAGGTAAAGGTAGAAGAGATGTTAGTTAGACAAAAGGGGGAATGCAGGTAGATTGCGTGAAGCAGTATATCTCAAATTTTTAAGTCAAAGGATTGTCTATGAGAGGGAAGTAAAACTTTTCTCTAGTAGTTCTTACAAAAACCAAGTTTCCTTATGTACTTAAAAGTATGTGATGTTTTTAAAAATAGTCCATTAATTAAATGTGCTGAAGTCTGGAGGCTCAGCTGTTTCCAACATAACCGTTAAACATCCAGGCAGCGATGCCTTTGCAACTCCTAACTGTAGTTTATCTGTCTTCTTTATTCAAATCTGTTATGGATACTGTGCATTATGACTTCTTGGCATACATATAAGTGTGTAGAAGCTAACTAAGTGTAATGAAATCATTAGAGGTAGATGTTTTGTAGTTGTTTGCAAAAGAAGCAGCCCTTTCACTGTTTTTCTTGGCTTTTGAGTAGAGGTAGATTTCTATAATATATAGATGTTGAATTTAAAAAGTCAAGAACTATTATGAAAATATCTATGCAGACTGAGAGATTTGCATTATGTTCTGTAATAGGAGTAATCTTAAAATAAATATTGCATGGTATGAAATAGATACCTATTGAAAGTAAAAGTCATTCTGTAAATTTCAATGTCTGTAGATACTTAATCAGTTTCCTTCAGTTTTCCAGTCTGTGTGGTGCTTTCATTTTGCCAATTTGTTTTGGGGGTGTTTTGTTTGTTTGATGTGGGGCTGTGTGTGTGTGTGTGTGTACTGTTGGAGAGCAAGTGGAATCTAAATTATCCAGCACAAACAAATTGACAGTATGCAAAACTGCTGACTGCTCTTGTTCCTTGTGCTCTTTCCTTGAACTAGGTTTATAAATAACACTCAGGGATACTTTTGAGGTAGTGCTGAGTGGGAGGGCTGCTGAATTTAGAATCTGCTTTTTCTTGCAGGCTTGAGCTTATTTTGAGATAATCAGAGTTTAGAGCTGATAAATAAAGCTATAAAGAAAACTTCACTAAGTCAACAGCTAGCTTGGAGTTTGTTAATTTTTCCTTTCCACCCAGTACACAATGTAACAAATGTGTCATGTGAAGGGTTTTTTGTTATTTGTTTGGGGTCATCTCTTGGGAGTCTGTAAAATATGCTTATTCTTCTAGTAAGCTTTTGCCAAATACAAACATTTTGTAGTTGGCAGGACTGTTACATAAATGCTTCTTTAATGGAAGAACTGTTTCTTAAGTGCCTTTTCTACACAGTTTATTCCCCAGATATGCCTTCACGGCTTCCAATCCAAGACATCTTTGCTGGACTGGTTACGAGTATTGGCACAGCAATACGATACTGGTTTCATTATACACTTGTGGCCTTTGCATGGTTGGGAGTAGTACCTCTTACTGCATGTAAGTATTAATTTTTTGTACTGTAATACTCGTATACACAGGAAAATACGCCACTTCCTGCAACAAAGTTTTGTGAGACGATTGTTCATTTATTTAAAAGAGTAATCAAAAAATCAAAGTCATTCACTTATTTTCACTCAGAAGTTCTAGCTATTTGACTCTTAAGCCAGCGGTGCAATGCAGGAACGTGGTAAAAGATAGGAGAAAATACATAAAAGAGCTTTTAAACTTGTTATTGCAACAAAATGTCCCTTTTCAATTATCTTCTTTAACATCTCCATAGAAGGGTTTTCTTGATATGTTTATTAATACTTGAATAGAAGAATTGTCCTGTTTTTTCTGACTGTCTATAAATGGAAGTGCAATATTTTTTTAGTATGAAAAATGAGATTCCTTTACAGTCACACATAAATTGATTAGTAAAACTCTTATTTACAAAATCTTAAACAAAGGCCTATAAGTAGTAAAGGAATTTAACAGAAAAAGAGAGCTCACATTTAAGTTACTGTAGTATACAGTTTGAAATTCATGTTTCAAATACAAACAGAAGGAGAACCATTTATGTTTCAACAAGCTAAACCATAGAGCAGATGAAGAAAGACAAAAGGGTTGTAGCATTCAGTCAAGGAAATGATTGGAAGTGCATCTTTACAAAGTAATATACCCATTGAACAAAAGAGCAGGGAGACAGTAAACGTGCCTCCCTAGACAGTTTCTCAGTGTGTTTTGTGCTTTTATTTGTAGCTGCCACTGACTTAGTTTGAGGATAGCACAGTACTGGCATCAGCTGTAAAAGAGTGATCCTGTTTCTACAGTCTGTTTTTCCTGTGCAAGAGCTTTTCTGGGCATGGATTAAACAATATTTGCAAACTGCTCTGCATTAAAACATAATTCAAATTTCTTCATTTGATTTTTAGATTAAATCTTGATTTTCTAGCATCACCTTTCAAAATGCGAATCACATACACTTTTCTTATTAAACTTCGGAAGGACTGCAAAATCATATTCAACAGATTAATTAAGGTAGTTATGTTTCATAATTGTCTGAAAACCAGATGCTGGCTCTTCAGTAATACTGAAGTGTTACAAGAAGTCACCACCTATAACTTGGTTATCTGAGACTTTTTTTTTTTAACAAATGTTATTTTTGGTTTTTAATACTTGTTTACTAAGCCAATGTTACTGCCTTATGATTTTGATTTGAGTGACCCTTTTTTTTTTACATTGTCTTAATTTCTGTCTCTAACATTGCACATGTACCCGTGTTTATGTATTCCTTTAAGAATTAATATATTGTGAAGGGTAATGTATTTGCACAGGAAGATATCCAACAGGATTGAGCCATTCAGTCTAGCAAATCTTGAAAAATCCATTCGTTTTTGAAATTTGTCAGAATCTGTCTCTTGGATGTGATTTTTGTATAGGTCTTGTTTTCTTACATTAGATGCCTTTAATGTAATCTTTACTTTTCTGTAGTATTTACATACTTTTGATGTAGTCTTTTGCCTTCCCCATTTCTGTCTTATGGCTCACGTAATGGTGTGTGACCAACTTCACAAAGAAGTAGTATTCTCATTTTTTTTCTGAAAGAAAAAGGTGCAGCATAAAAAACCTTGTCAAACGTACCAAAAGATATATATGTTTGAACAAATCTGTCCTCCAGAATAATGTGCTAGTCATGCAGTTATCCTATTGTAGGATAAATTCTATGGTCTTTTTTGGTAATTTGACTTGTTTATTGCATACCCATCTTGTATGGTTGAGTAAAAGGAATTTATCTCTCTGTGCACACCCTCAGCATAATCCCAGCAGGCTCTGATATGCTGTTAGTATTCTGTTAGCGCAAAGCGTATCTACATTAGTGGATGAAAAAAGCCAGTTATACGATTTTCTACAGTCTGTTCAGAGAAGTAGGGTTAATTGAGCCAATTTAATCCAAAGTGATTTTATTCTCTGTGATAATTGTATTTAGCTGAATGGTTTGTAGAGTGAAATACCCAAGGTACTTACACAGTACACAGAGTAAGAGAGAGACATACACACTGAGTAAAGTGAGTGTGTATACTAAGGCAGTAGGAAATCCTAGAGTGAGAGTTGAGTTGTCTGAAGTACCTCCTTTATCTCAAATTTTACTGTGTTTTTTTTTTTCTTACTGTTCACACACTGATATGGCACATGAATGTACTTTTTTGCAATGATTCAGTTGCCATTAAAAACAAACAAACAAACATGAACAAACAAAACTGCACCACAATACAGCTGAAGAGAATGGTTTAAATATGTTTCATGTAATTATGTAGCAGTTAAAATTGTGGGGTTGTGTAATAGATCTACTTAAATTGGCATGAGTAAAGTATGAATGGAATTGCATATGTGAGCACCAGAAGAACCAGCAGAAGAGCTAAAAGGAGTGTTTGCTGATTGCCAAAGAGCTCTGTATATGTGATTTCATTCGAATCAAGAGGTAAAACAAACACACTAAAGGTGTCAAGAAAATGAAAAACAAGACTGGAGTTTTAAGGTATACAGATAAGGAAAACAGGAGAGCTCTGAATTTTGCTTCAGACTCAAGAGGGGTGAAACAAAACAATGAGGCAAAGATTACAAATGGCATCCATTCATGAAGAGTATGAAAGGCAAGTCTAAAATCAGTTCATAAATGCAAATCAAGAAGAATCCAAGACATATAATGAGGATTTACTAGCTAGTATCCTTTGTCTTCAGTCTTATCCACAAGTGATCCTGTCCAGACCACTTGAACATACATATGTTAGTGCTTGTATGCGAGTGAGCAAGTGAAATCTGTGAGGGGAAATAGATTGCTTAGAGATCAGTTTGTGTAGGGGCTTTGTGTAATAAAATCCCCTTCCTGTTCCATAAAATCTCACAATGACTTCTGTTGCAAGGGTTTCCTTCCAGTGTAGGGTAATTGGAAGTTATAAGGCTTGTGTTCTTTGACCTTTTCTGCCTGGCAAAGTTCACAGCAATATCTAGCCTCTTTGAAGTTCCCCTGCCGTGCAGCTAGATGGTAGGCAGACTATTGAAACTCCCTGGTAGCAGAGGATCAGTATCATCTTGCTAAATTTGATTCTGTGATTGTTCAATATAAAATATATCAGTAGTACTGACTACAATGAGACTGAACATTTTCATTAGATCAAATACAGCCATTGTCTGTCTTGTGTCCTATCTTACTCTAGACCTTTGAATTTTGAATTGTTATTTTGTATTATTTTCTGTCCAATGTCAGAACTTCAGTAGGAGGGGTGGATTGCACTGAGGATGTAAGTGTTAACGTCCTCCAAGTGCTATATTATGCCTTATATAAAAGGTGAGCATAAACAGTAGACCTTTGGGGCATTTCTGGTGGATTGGTTCATGAGAGATGTAGGAACACAAACTTTCTATATGTTCCAAACAGGTTTAACCAAGAGGTAAAAACTAAGCTATTTATTCTAGGTCACAGAAACCGTAGTGTGCCAGTATATGCTTGGATACCATGCCTGTCTAAAGGGTGCAGTGAGAATCTTAAGAATTAAATTTCTGGGTATGAGTGCTTTCATTCTTCCCTCATCCTGTTCTGAGCATCTGTGTCATCCTCCTATGGATCTGAACCTAATTTTCTGAAGTAGACTATATACCATGGTGACCTACTTTTAAGATTACTTGACTGAAGAATTGTGGTAAAAAGCTAGCATTAACTAGCCTCAGGTATTCATCCATAAAACAATTATTTAAAACAGCTAATGAAATGGTGAGACTCATAATACCAAAAGTTTATACAGGTTCAAAGTAATTGAACAAATTAATGGAGGGAAAAATTCCATCAAGGATTAATAAACACTGAGATATTGTGGCACAGGAACTGAGCTGCTTTGCATGAAGGAAATGAGAATGTACTGAGGAAGTATTGCTGCAAGTATTTTTAATGTGTTTCCATATTGTTCCTTGGGCATCTCTTGGTGTGCCAGTGCTGGAGACAGGTCTAGATGAGTCTTGTGTCTAACCTAGTATGGCAGTTCTTACACAGATGTACACTTTATTAAGAAAGTTCAGATAAATACAGCTTTGTTCTATATAGTTGTATATGGTCTTGAGTTCCATTAGTTCACTGAAAGTTGAGATTTTTTTCTTTGTCATAAATTTAGTTAGAACACCAAGTGAGAAGAGATACCTCGTGCTCCTTTCCAAGTGAGACTACAACCAAATTTGAATTTATACCATGCTTCTGTTTCTTCATGCAGGTCGTATCTACAAGTGCTTGTTTACTGGCTCTGTGAGCTCACTACTGACACTGCCATTAGATATTCTGTCAACGTAAGTACTTAAACAGTTCGATACAAATAACTTTTCTAGTCAGATTACTGTGAAAATTATTGCTTTGGAACTTAGTGGCCCTTTCTTCTGGTTATGCTTGTTATCTTCCATCGTCTTACATGAGCAGCTGCCTGTTACTCTTTGCATAATGAGAGGTATGGCCACCAGTATTAGATGAAGTTCTGTTATTCAGGATTTTTGGAGTTAGAAGACTCACTTTACGAAATGGGACCTGGTTAATGAAGATTTGTATTTGATATCAAGAAAACTTACACTGCAAAATTACACTTAATAATAAAAAGATTCCTACAGTTTAAATCAGATGCCACATAGTAGAATATTAATATATATTGCTAATAACGTTAATGTCACATTCTGTTTGATTTGTTACATTTGTTGTATTTTGTAATTTAATTTTATCCGTCTTGAGTCTCTTATGTGATAGGGATTTTTTTTTAATTGGCTTGCCTTCTAACTGACACTTAGTATGTGGTGACTGAAGCATTAAAATCTATTGAATGTTGTCTATTTTTGTCTTTTCAAAATCAATTTTACTTAAAGAATCAGTAAATACCAACACAACAGAGTATCAGGCTGGTTCTTGCTTTTTTCACTATCTTGAACCTGAAGAACTGAAACTCAGTTTGAGCAGAATCAGTTGCACATGAAGTAAATTTTGGATTTATTTCCTGTGTAGTTTGGCTAAGTCATCTCAGTTGGGCTATTTGATTTGAGACATCAGGTTGTGGTATGTTTAATTCATTTTTATTAACAGAAAGACATGCTCGCTTCAGATTAATAGCAGTATTTTTCCTGTTATCTCCCAGTAAGTGTAATTTTATTTTTCTGAGAAGAATCTGAAACAACTGAACCTAGAGCACCTTTTCTCATGTCTTTTACAGTCTAGGGAGAGAATAGAGGACTCAAGTATGTGTCAGATTTTAATGACATGTGAAGCTGTGCTTTCACATGTATTTCTTTGACAGAGTAAATTTCAATAGCATCTTGTGTCATCTTTTCATTTTGGACGTCCTGTCCCCATGGTACACGCTGTGCTGTGCAGACACAACTGTTTGTGGGGCTGCATGGAGCCAGATTGGTACTTCTTTGGGGATGAGAGGACTATGGTGGCGTATTTCTTACTTATTTTAAAGAACGCAGTGTAGTTAGTTTCCTGAGCAAATTCACTGTGGTCAAGGAGTATTGCAAGGGCGGAAACAAGTGGGAGGGGATACCTGGAATTAGGGATGAGGGTTGCCTAAGTCAATTTAAGTACCTCTTGCCTTGCATGAAAGCCTCATTTCAGGTGGCCAGCTGAACTTCGTTTTGCTGCTGCTTTGCAGTTACGTATGACTTGATAGATTAGGATTTTTAAAATATGGAGATAATAGCTGGGATAAAAGACTACCTGAAATGCAGAGCAGTCGAATGTGAACCCTGCAGTTCCATTCTTGTGGTTAGGGTAGCTCAGCAGATAAAATATTTCAATTGACTGGATGTTATGCATCTAGCCATTTAAACAGGCTTTTTAATATAACAAATAATTTACTTAGTGACTATTGTGTTTCTGTTATTCTTAAAGATTGTGTTTCCTGAACCACTCCTGAAGTTTTTCTTCATATTGAGTCAGATCCTGTTTTGCAGGAATGTTTATGTTTAAACAGTAGCAATTTCACAAACCAAACCAGAGGGAAATAAAATACTTTCCAAATCAGTGTTTATCTTGGCACTTAAGAGCATTTGTATGCAGGTACATACAGCCTTTCTAAGAGAAACCTTCTTTGAACAGATTTTTTTTTTAATTAAATAAAAATTATGTCTAGATACTTTCTTCACCTAGACACATAAATAAATTGAGCTTTTTGCACAAATACCAGTTTATGTGTCAGTTTGGACTAGGAGGATCTGTTTGTGGTAGTTAACAATGACTAAGTTTAGTCTTATTAGCAAAATGTATTTGTCATTGATGTGTTTTTCTTTCTTTAACAGGGAGAACTTACTGGCTGACTGTTTGCAGGGCTGTTTTGTGGTCACATGCACTCTGTGTGCATTTATCAGCCTTGTGTGGTTACGTGAACAGATTGTTCATGGAGGAGCACCACAGTGGTTGGAACAAAATCAGCAACAGCCACTCAATGGTGTTGGTCAACAAAATGAGGTAAAACTTAACCCCTCAGTAGTTCATGATAAATTTAGAAAATGTGGTTTTTTTGTGAATAAATACATTATTAGAACCCAAAAGTAATGCTATTTTACTGCAAGGTATCTTTATTAGCTAAACTTGAACATGTGTTCCTCTATAAACTCAATGACACCACTGTTACATTTTTGAAGTTCTGTAAATGGAATATTAATGGATTTGTTATAGGATAATTTTTGTAAACTAACTTTAACATTATTTAGACTCTGGTAACTCTGTCTTTACACTTTTTTTAAGAATTGTCAGCCACAGTCCATTAAGATGCAGCTTACTTTTGTGTTGTCTTTTTCGTAAGTATTTCAGTAGTTCATGAGGTAACAATTCGCTGTTCTCAAAGCAGCTGGAGGTTTTGTTGAAACCCCTGAAGTTGAAACTGTGCAACAACACATCATCAGTAGGGTAAAATTAACTTGTCTCACGACGGTCTAAACCCAGCTCACGTTCCCTATTGTTGTTGAAACCCCCTACCCCCCAACACACGCACACATGCACCCCTTTAGTGCTTACAGGAGCCTCTTGGGCAGGAGAAGAGATGATAAAAGCAATATGTGTATAGGTGGGAAATAGTTTTGTTTTCTTTTGTTAAGAAATGTAATTTTTTTAAAGACAGACAGAGATCCTCAGCTTGATGACTGACTTGAGTCATCTTTGAATTATCATCTTTCTAATGTAATGATAGTTTTCATAAAATCAAGAGAGTTCCCCTCTATTGACCACTGGTGAGACCACATCTGGAGTGCTATATCCAGTTCTAGGCTCCCCCAGTACAAAAGAGACATGGACATACTGGAGTGAGTGCAGTGAAGATCCAGCAAAAGTAATTAAAGGACTCAAGCATCTGATACATGAGGAGGGCTGAGAGAGCTGCAGCTGTTCAGCCTGGAGATGAGAAAGCTCAGGGTGGACCTTATCAGTGTGTATAAGTGCCTGATGGGAGGATGTATAGAAGAGGGAGCCAGAGTCATATTGCTAGTATTAAGTGACAGGACAACAGGCAGTAGACTTGAAATATAGGGAATTCCATTTAGATAAGACCAAAATAAAACTTTTTTTTTTTTTTTTTTTTTTTAACTGTAAATGTGAACAATTACTGGAACATGTTGATGAGAGAGGTTGTAAGGTTGTGAAGTCTCCATCTCTGGAGCTACTCAAAAGCCAACTGGAAACAGAGCAACCTGGTGTAGCTGACCCTGCTTTGAGCAGGTTGGTGGGTTAAACAATCTCTAGAGGCCCTTTCCAACCTCAGCTACTCTGTGAAGAAGTCCAAATGTTTCTCTTCCTGTTTTAAAAGGTTTAGCAGTCCCAAATTCAATGCTTATCTAGAAAAATACATTATTAACATTTTTAGAATACTATTAGTTTTTTCTGTTTGCAGGATAAACATACATAGAGGTTGATCAATTTAATTGAATACTAAATCCTGTTTCTGCAGGCTCAAGCTGTTGTAAATGGAGGTGTTGAAAACGCTGTGCTTGATCAACCTGCTAACCAGGCTGCTGAGAATGTAGTTGTAGGTGAGAACCCTGAAATTCAAGAAGAGCAAGTAGATGAGGAGGAGGAGGATAATGAAGATGAAGAAGATGCTGTAGTAGAAGATGCAGCAGATGCAAACAATGGAGCACAAGGTAACAGGTGACTCAAAACAGTAATGTTCTAGTTCTTTTTTTAGTGTAAATGAAACCGTTGAAAATAGAACCGTTTTAATTCAAGGAAGCTGTATAAATTCCCATCTCAGCTCATTTATCTTGTTTTTGCAAATTTCACATATTTCTTTTGAGTGATGAAGCATTTGCTTGCTGAAAAGCTATCAGCAGTTATGAGTTGAATGTTACACACTTAAGTCTCTTTGTTGATTTAAAACATAGCATGGAGTGTATGCATCTTGTTTTGGTTGAGTCTAATCGTTGTAAAAATGGCCATTGTCTCCTCAGATGACATGAACTGGAATGCTCTGGAATGGGATCGAGCAGCAGAAGAGCTTACTTGGGAGCGAGTGAGTAAGAATAATTTTCTTGAGTTGAGTAATTCAGACTCATACTTGATTTGGAGTACTGATGTGTTAAAATCCTTTTGGAATAGATTTGGATACCATTATCTAAGCTTTAGTGACCTAAAAAAGTCATTGTATTAAAAACAAAATGTTGTTATGCTACTTGTTAACTGTCAAAAAACCATTTATTTTGTTTTGAAATACAGAAGCAGCTTAAAACATGTTTTAGAACAGACTTTTCTGAAATCTTCAACGGGGTCAGGTTTAGAAATTACACTTGCATTGCGGATGCTAGGTCAGATGAGGAGCACATAGGTGTTATATATAGTTCAATGCTTAATTTTTGTATTCATGAAAGCATTAAACTAAAAAAAGGAGGGGACTGGAAATTTTTGTCAATTTATTTACTTGTGAAAGACAAATGTATTTCTCAAAAAACGATGGAGCATTTTAATGGAACATTGCTTCTGTTTTGTTTATGGATCACGAATTCCGTAATTAGAGCATGAAGTGCACGTACGCTGTAATCATAGAGCAGTGTGGAGACTCAGGAACTATGTTTTTTAGTTGCTGGTTTAGAAGTAGCCAGCATCTGAGGTCAAAGCTCACCACATGCAGCAAAATCTACATGAAGGTAGATGCAGCAGCTACATGTGATTTACCAGTGTCACTAGTGCAGATGGCAGGCAGCTGTAGAGCTAGTCACTGTATGAGCCTACTGTATGCAGTCTGTGATATAGTTGTTGCCTTGATTGCAGTGTAGTAGAAATAGAGTTTTCATTGTGATGGACAGGTCTTGATTTTGTTTCGTATTTAGTGAAAATTTCTCAGATTGTTTTGAAAGATACTTAGTGAAAAAAAGGTGTGCATAAATACAGGTTTCTGAACCATTCTCAAGATGAAAGTCTTATATTTCTAAACCCAATTTACATGCTGGGAATTTTTTATATATTCTTCATTGAAAACATTTTGATGCCTCTCCCTGAATACAGAAATCAGTTTCAGCAAACTCTCATAACCATTTCCAATCCTATGTGCTGGCATAGGCAATAGACATCTAGTTGGCATGTAGTATCAAAAGTCTGTAGGCTTTTCTGCTGTTTAATCTTGTGAAAACAGCATGCAAACTTCCTGAATTTTCACAAATATTTGCATCTGGGTTTACTTTGTAAAATATGTGCTATATCTTGGAACTTAGTGCAAAATCCTGGTACAAAGTAGCCTTGAACCTGGTGCTTTACAGTATTAATCATGGAGTAGGAGTGTGGATTGAAATAGTAAGAAATCCTTGAAGTGAAGAGGAAAGGAGAGTTGTTTGGGGGGGTTTTTTAATAGATACTCTATTTTTGGCTGTTCTGTGAACACTTCCCATAACAACTGTGCAGTGATGGAGGATTTGTTTCCTGTATTCCCTAGCTTTAAATCAATTTTGTTCTAAACTTAATAGCATGCAGTGTAGCAACATTGTCCTGTTACTAGTTGCTTTTATATATTGAAGGTAAAATATTAGCATTTGACTTTTCTCAGTGCAACATAAACCCATACTTTGCAATTAGGAAGCAAAAAAAATTGTTCTTGTATCTTAATATTGAGTTGTTTAAACATATTTTTAAATAACAGTTCAGTCCCTAAAAGATATTCCACATATATATCACTGCCTTTGATCAAGTGAGTTTACTGTGTTGAGCAAGAACTTAATTTCTATCTTAATCTGTAAGAATTTATGTCTAGGTTCTGTTAGTTGAGCAATAAAAAAAGCTTTTGACTGTATCAGACATTAAAAGTTGGTGAGAAAGAGGCTTCTATGAGGATTGCTTTAGATGTGTGTTGTTTACTTTTTCTGATTAGTAAATCAAATTAATACTCTTATCTTCACAGATGCTTGGACTTGATGGATCTCTGGTCTTTTTAGTAAGTGAAATCCTATATTTCAAGAATTTCTGTAGGCTTTTTTTTTTTAAAGTAAACTGTGTTGTTTTGAAATTACATCATCCTATTTGAATTTCATATGTTATATAATCTTTAAAGAGACTTTCATATGATATCGTGTTCAAGCAAACTGTCTTGTTCAGGAGTTTCACAGAGTAGAATTATGTGTGTGTGTCATAGAAGTGTCAAAAAGACAAAGTGGCAAAAAGATTTTTTAGAAGACATAGGTAACTTTGGATCATGTGCTCCACTGTAAATAAATAGATCTTTTAAAAAAGCATACACTGAAAATACATGTGTTCTAGCCTTAAATTTTGCTCTTTATGTTATGATTAAAAGTGTCCTCATAGTGACTTATTTGTTTTGCTCTAATACCACCAGAACACCACTAGTGAATTTTTAGTGTAGACTAGATTTTAAAATTTGAGATCTTCAGGTTATGTTTCTTGATTCTGTCTGGGATTTGTTCTGTGTTTTCGTGGGTTTTGTTTGTTTGTGTTCGTTTTTGTTCCTCCCTAGAATTTTTCCATTCTTGAATATTGTTTTAATTTATATTTGTATCAAACTTTTTTTTAATAAATCTTCACAATAGTCAGTCTGTCTTGTAGAGCATGTATCGTTTCAATTGGTTCAAAAAATCTTTATAATTTAGCGAAGCACTCCTAAAAAGGCTATTGGCTTTTTAATGATTGTCTGTGGGTGAACCCATGTTGATTATATCCCTGACAAACTCTTACATATATAATGCATATCTTCTACTGGCCTTTGTTATCATTTATTTGAAGGGCTCTCTCTGCTTCCCATCCCTACCTGACTGTTGGAGACGTCTAACTCTGATTTCATGGTCAGGGGAGAGGGAGTGCAAAGAGCCGATGGTAACAAAACTTTAACCCATTACAATTACATTCACTGGGTATCATCTGCCAGATCACTTATTTTTAAAAGTTGAGTGTATTTTAAAGGGAAAAAAGATCTGTGCTCTCTACCAGCAGTATAAATTTTGCTTTATTTAATGTGTGAAGGAAATATGATTCTTAAATATGAATGTGTTTATTAGATACCGTAGTGGATAAATGTCTCATGTCTGAAATAAAATGTCTTATATTTTTATGTAATGTGTCACTTATTATGTCATTACTGATTTACCTTAAATATTAATATCAAAATAATTAAAATTCCAGTTTACTTATGACTGGGTTCATACCTTAGCTAAAAGTAATATTAAAAAAATAGAGATGTCGTGTCACTTCTAGAGTGAGAGCTGTCAGTTCTGTTAACGGCTTTCTTGTGACAAAGTCTAATTGTTAGAAGTTCAAATGAACATTTTCTCATTTATAAAACAGATATCCACATACATTTCATGTAATTGTTTTAAAGGGTGCAACTATTTATATTGATTCTTAAAAGCTTATTTTTACAGAATAAGACTGTTAAAGCAAATACAAGTGCTCTTATCTAGGTAAATGTCCATGAATGTAAACAAATACTTTCCTAATCTGCTCTGCATGTTTTGGTCTTTGTGTCAGAGCAAATTTCTTGGCTCTAACATGAAATGTGCAGGATCTGGTAATAATAGGCAGTTGAAATAACAAGTTTAGATACAAAGTAAAGTCACTTATTTAAATAACTGATATTTATATACTGTTTCCATTTAATCTCCCTCCCTCTTTCCCCCATACTCCTCGCAGGAACATGTCTTTTGGGTGGTATCTTTAAATACATTGTTCATACTTGTGTTTGGTAAGTATCATTTGCTTTTAGGATTTAAAAAGATCTTTCTTTGTGAAGTGATAATACTGGTTAATTTTAAGGCTATTCCCTCAGAACAGAAGTAGTTGTGACATCTAAAGACAGAACCACAAGCGAACTGGGAATATAAATAATAAGTCTTTATTGTTTCTAGCTTTGTCATTTTAATTCCTTTAAGTGCATAGCTTTAAAGTAGGAAATCTACCAAAAGCATAATGATGTCAACCAAAGCACAGAAAATAATTTTGTTTACCAGAGTGAGTGGAAGCCAGTTGTGCTTGCCCCAGCTGAGCAACCCACTATTTTGGCGTTCAGATAAACCAGATTCCTTATGGGATAGTAACTTAAGTTTGCATAACAAGCCCCATAACTTCAGATACTCCAAGTAACTAAGAATAACTGGTATTTACTATTGCAAACAAAGCCTTATTTGTGGCCTGTCAAACCTTAATTCTATATGAAACATGGTAATCTGGGTCCATAATGCCACCAGCTCCAAAAGCAACTCAGAGCTCTGTAGTAGCCTACTGTGTGTCTGAAAGCTAGTGATTAGAGAGCTATTTAAAAATATATATATACTTTTTATTTCCAGCTGCTAAAGGATGGTGAAGTAGATTTTGAAGAGCTAGGAATTTCTACATGGCTGTAATAGATGGATGTTAACTGCAATCATGCACCAAAACTAAAAGATGTACTAGTTTTTATTGTAACAACAACAACAAAAAAATCAGAGCTATATTCGACTATGAAATTGAGTTCTGCTGCATTTAATTGACTTAATTTTCTCTGCAGAACAGCATAAAGTTCTCATTGTAGTACTGCACAATCAATTTACTAAGGAAGACAGCAGTCAAGTTAAATTAAAGGTGGAACCTCCTGTAATTTAATTTATGAGCAAATGCAGTACTTTTAGGTATGGCTGGGATATTATTTTCTCTTTATAATTATTGCTAGATATAGTTAAATCACTTTCCATTTTTGGAGCTCAAAATTGGGAGGAAAGGGGATGCACAAGAATGTAACTGACACTGTAGCGTTGTCAAATGTACTTTCATTTTGTGTCCAAAATTACTATTGAACAACTTTTCTTAGTTCATACAACTTGGACTGACTTAAATTTTAGAAAATAGTAAATTCTTATCAATAGTATATTTTACTTTCCTTTTTCCTTCCTGTAGATGCTGAACTGCAACTTTTAATGTTTGCAAGGCTCTTTCTATTGCTAGTACAAGATGGGAATATTTCCATGTTCTGATGCCATGTATACTTAGTGCTAGGAAAATTTCTTGAACATAAACTTGTCACAGCTTTAAAAAAAAAAAATCCCCAAAATGTAGGTGTATATTTCTCAATCATATGAACTCTAAAAGAAAAGGGTAAAATGCCTGCCTTATTGTAAATATAGCAGTAAGCTCCCCCTTGAGAGTTTCTGGTCTTC
Organism: Pampusana beccarii; assembly: GCA_013399365.1. Taxonomy (NCBI): domain Eukaryota; kingdom Metazoa; phylum Chordata; class Aves; order Columbiformes; family Columbidae; genus Pampusana; species Pampusana beccarii. The sequence continues at coordinate 127,903 of VWYH01000897.1, forward strand.
CTATTTTGTATTTACTGCTTATAATATGTAAGGTAGATTTGTATTTGCACTCTGGTTTTACTGTGGGAAAGTGGGTAACAAATTTAGAAATATATATATAAGACCCTCCTGAGAGGCATTAGACTGTGATTCAGATTTTTTGTTTATTTGTTTGTCTTTTTTGTTACCTTACACCTGTTGAACGACATAGGAGAATAACAGCTCTTCCCTGTACCTCAGTTTCACCTATTTTGCTGCTAACAGAAGCTTTTGGATTATGGTGCTCGAGCTCGTTACTATTGTTGATTTGACACAACTGTATGCAGAAGCAGCAGCATTTTAGTGACAAGATAGAGCCTTTTATACACTTGCTCTGAATTGTCAGTTTAGAAGGTGATTGGTTATGTTGCTTTGGGTTTTTTTGAGCGGTCTTTCTTGACGGAAGAGTTTGAGCTTTAACAGTTGAAGTCATACTGTAGATAAGTTTTTGCTGGCAAAGTAAAGCTCGCAGTACTGAACCAGTGGTTTTAGCATCTGGTTACTGAAACGAATCAGCAGATCAGAAGAAAATAAAATAATGATAATGTATATTTAATTCACAAAGAGCTATTAACTGTTATAATTAGAGTTGGGAAATACTTTCTGATAATTATTTATGAAATTTTGAAACCATTTATTTAAATTCAATAAGTGTTAGTAAGAATAATTAATATGGTTGTAATATAGATGTGTTTTCACTAGCTCTAAGTGTACTTTAAGAAGTGGGAAACTAACAAGTAGAGAAGGGAAATGACTTTCCCAAGTGAGTGAGCAGGAGATCTAGGAGTGTAATTTGTGCCTCTCAAACCTATTTTGAGTATCTTTTCCACTAAGTAGTACCATTTAATTTACAACTGCCGAGTCTCTAGTTATTTGTAAGTACAGTCCTGGTGAGTTCTAATGTCACAGGAGGTACTTTATAGAAGATAGAAGCATTTGGAACCTTAATTACTGGTCCAGAAGATCTTCTGTGATGTTCTCTTGGACAAGTTAATTAAGTTTGACTTAATTCATATTTTCTATAGCTCGTTTTAGTGCTCACAGAGGAGTTTGTACTCCTCCATACTTTTTATTAAAAGGGATCTATTATAAATTCTCTTTTAAATAAAGTTATTTAAAAGACATGATAAAGTATGCACTGTGATATCGTAAAACACTGTCAAAAAGATACAAATTTAACTCATGAGTCTGATGGTCTGCTAAAGTTGTGAGTGTGGGGTTTTTTCGTTCCCTTGTCCTTACTGGGCAGGAAGAGCTCAAGTCCTCACTTTGACATTTTTGTGATTCCAGTAACTGCTGATTTATCTGAAAGGGACATAAATTGAAACTTTCTGATCATTGATTAGGGTAATACAAATCCTACTAAATCTTTTCCTAGTTGTTTGGTTCTTTTTTTTTCTTTTTCTTTTTTTACATATTGGTCATATGGAAATGAGGAGAAAATCATTAGGCTTTTCATTTGAGGTTATGTTTAGTCTGCAGTAGTCCCCAGAGTGGATTATCATGATATAATGAAGGCAGTATGGGTGAAAATAAAAGCTTGCAGTTACAGCAGCCCACTCCCTATTGACTCCTTCTATTCCTGTAGGAAAGTAGTGTTGAATTCTTCAGTCCTTTGTAGCTTGGTTAGAAGACCACAGAGTGAGCTCAAATAAATACCTGATCCTGTTGCAAATACACAGGTGTCCAAAAATGAGGAAAGTGCTGTGGTTTTTAATTCATACCTCCTGAGACCTCAGAATCGGCAAGAGTCAGTTCTCAGGAAAGACAGTTTTAGTATATTAATTTGAAGTAAAAGGCTTCTCAGTTGCTCCCCATCCCTTCACTGGAATGTTGTCTTTTTCCCCCTCATCATCTCTTCCCTTTGCAAATTTCTGCAGGGCTTTCATTGTTCACAATATTTTTAAGAATTAAAGCACTAAAACTGAAACCTTGCTAAAGCAAGTCCCATCTGACCAAGATGTAAAATGGCTACTGAAGTCTTCTAGTGCATGGGAAAGAGTGAATATACAGATGGGTTTCTACAGCAGTCTATGAGACTGAGACCACCTTAGTACGTAAGACTGAGAAATGGAATTAATTTACACACAGCAAGATGAACTAGTAAGGAAAACTGTCCTCATATTCTGTACAGTTTTATATTGTTTGTAGTCTTTCAGTGTGAATTCTGATCTGATTTTCAATGTTTGTAAAATTATAGAAATGTAACATTTGCAACTATTTGCACAGAAAGTAATTTTTTTAGTTGTTTTCATAAAATGGATTAGTAAAATAATTACCATGTTACAATACATGTCCTGCAAATGACACTCCATTTAGCTGATTTCATGGCTTTTTTTCCCCCTTCTTTCTGCTTACATTATGCAGCATTTTGTCCATACCACATTGGTCACTTCTCCATTGTTGGCCTGGGCTTTGAGGAATACGTAAGTACTGTTTTATAATTTCAAAATTAAAAACCTGCTGCTGTTTATTTAATTACAGTACTTTTGTAGCACTCTTCCACTTTTATTTGTGATCACAGAAGTAACCTAGAGTATGTCTCATTTTTTCTCCTCAAACCTTTTTAAATCTATAGTTACAAATGTTCTCTCAATCTTTCCCACTTCCTCCATTATTTACATTAAAAGTGAAGTTTCCTCCTTTTACAGAAAAAAAGTGCATAAGTTTTTGGTTTCTTAATAGCATCGTGTTCCTCATATACATTTTTGTGTACTCAGTAATTCTCATAGTTGATAATAATAGGTAGTGAAAGCTAGGAGGTAGTGTGGTCATGTGACACTTTTTGTTTCATATATGGACGTTGTTTCATGTTTGAAGAAAATAGTTGTTAGACTTTTCTAGTAAATGTAAACTTTTTCTGCTGTTGGCAGAGATATCAAAAAAGTACTAGATTATTAAAATATGTAAAAACTAGTTTCATCTTAATTACTTACAAAGGAGATATAATCTTTTAAGAGCCTAATAAACTTTCCTTTATTTTTTTTTCTCCTCCAGGTTCAAGCATCTCACTTTGAGGGCCTGATTACAACTATAGTTGGATACGTTCTACTAGCAGTGACTCTAATTGTTTGTCATGTATCCTTTTGTCATCAGTTACCTGGTTTAGATTTTACACTAAGCTAATTTCAACTTTAGATCACACTATACCAATGTGCCATGTAAATGTGGTCAAATGGTTGATTGGCATGTCTCTGTTTTGCCTCCTAAAATAAAATTCTAAAAGATACATAGATATATATGAAAGGTGAGAATTTGTTTCAGAATACATTAAAAGGAAAGGTACCGTTAAAAGTAGGCCTTCAGTTTCGAAACTTGCTTACTTGTGGCAGATTTTTGCAAGTCAACTGTTTATTTCTTGAGAAACTTTTGTACACTTAATTTATGGAGCCTGGTAGCATTATTATTTATTTATTCGTTCATTCATTTATTTTAGGTGCATGTTTGGGGAGTTTATCCAGGACATCAGATTGTGATTTCTAGAGTCACAGCCAATTTTGAAAATATAGCCCTCATAAAATACATACTTCCAATTTCACTTTTGTTTTTTATAAAATTTCCTGTTGCTGAAAGCCATATGATATAGTGTTTCATATTAATCAAACTATGTTATAAAGTATTTTTCAGTATCGTTTTCTTGACAAAACTATTCAGGGTTTGGCAGCACTTGTTAAATTCCAGAGATCGCGTCGTTTATTGGGAGTTTGCTATATTGTTGTCAAGGTAATCCTAATTTTTTGTGTGTAGCAAGAAAAACCCTCTCAATTTAAGCTAACATTATATTTTTTTTAGCAATTTCTGTTAAACTAGTAAGATGTCTTCTATCTTTTTTTCCTAAAGGTTTCCTTGTTAGTGGTGGTTGAAATTGGTGTGTTTCCTCTCATCTGTGGTTGGTGGTTGGATATATGCTCTTTGGTAAGAATGGAAATAAATGAGATAAAGTAATTTTTAATGGTGTTCCTATTTAAAGGAAAAAACGTTTTGATGAAAAGAGAGTTATTGATACAAGTTTGACAGCAGTCTTCTGTTTTTATAAACATAGTGTTTCCAGAGGGAGTGGATTTTTTAGGTACTGCTTAATGCTAATTTTGTTTTCCTTACGGTAGTAAATACAAATTAACTTGCTGGTATGAAAATAAGACGTTCCTAATCCTTTTTACAGCATTTACAAGACCACCGTGCTAATGAACTTACTCATAGGCAAGCTTGTGTACTGAATAAACTTATTTTTGTGGCCATCTTATGTGAAGTGGTAATGACTTGATATTTTAATAGTTGTCCAAGCTTTCTGATTTGAACAAGATACATTCTGTGTTTGCTTGGAATTGAGAAGGGCAGTTTTTCTGTACTGAGAAAAAAAGTTAAGTTACTAACTTCAAATGGAGAAAATTAGTTTCTTCCAACCTTAGTTAAAATAGAATTTTACCGAAGGGAATAAGTATTTGCTTCCATCACAGTGCCACTTTGAACTCATTTATAACTTATGTAGTGTATGTTAGTGTTTGAGTTGACTTCTTCTTTCTGTCAGAAAAAAGAAATTGAACAGGAATTGATCTTTATTTGTTGTTCTTATTGTAATTTATTCAATTTTTTTCTAATTGAATGCTATAATTATTTATGTGTTAGCAAGAGGCAGGCATTTAAATTAAATGCCTGGTAGTATATACAACCAGGGTAAACAAAATGAGTAACTGTGTAAGTTTGTAAAACTTTATTCATATTTGTTCACTACTTCTAGGAGATGTTTGATGCCACTTTGAAAGACAGAGAATTGAGCTTTCAGTCTGCCCCAGGTACCACAATGTTTCTGCACTGGTTAGTTGGAATGGTTTACGTCTTTTATTTTGCATCCTTCATTCTTTTACTGAGAGAGGTAAGTTTACGAACAAGTTTGGTATGTAACATAGTGAGAGAAGCTCATGTGTTGAACTATTAGTTAAATTTTTCATGTGTGGGTATTGCAGCCTTATGTTCACAAGCCCTGGTCCTCATGAAGGACTTCAACCACCCTGATATCTGTTGGAAGGACAATACAGCAGGGCATAAGTAATCCAGGAGGTTCCTGGAATGTGTTGATGATAACTTCCTTCTCCACGTGATAGAGGAGCCAATGAGGAGAGAAGCTATGCTGGACCTTGCACTTGCCAATAAGGAGGGGCTGGTGCGGAATGTGAGGTTCAGGGGCAGCCTTGGCTGCAGTGAGCATGAAATGGTGGAGCTCAAGATCCTTAGGGCAGCAAGGAAGGAGGGCAGCAAGGAAGGAGCACAGCAGGCTCACTACCCTGGACTTCAGGAGAGCAAATTTTGTTGTCTTCAGTGATCTGCTTGGTAGAGTATCATGCAATAAAGCCCTGCAGGGAAGAGTGGTCCAAAAAAGGCTGGTTAACATTCAAGGGTCACCTCCTGCAAACTCAAGAGTGGTGCATCCCAACAAAGAGCAAATCACGCCAAAACACCAGGAAGCCTATATGAATGAACAAGGAGCTCCTGGACAAACTCAGACTCAAAAGGAAACCGACAGAGGGTAGAAGCAAGGACAAGCAGCCTGGGAGGAATATAGAGAAATTGTTATTGGGAGCAGCCAGGGATCAGGTTAGGAAAGCTAAAAGCTCTGATAGAATTAAATCTGGCCAGGGACATCAAGGGCAACAACAAGAGCTTCTGTAGGTGTGTTGGTCATAAAAGGAGGACTAGGGAAAATGTGGGCCCTCTCCAGAAGGAAACGGGAGACCTGGTTACCCAGGATATGGAGAAGGCTGAGGTACTCAACAACCTTTTTGCTTCAGTTTTCACCAGCAAGTGCTCCAGCCACACCACCCAAGTTCCAGAGGGCAAAGGCAGGGACTGGGAGAATGGAGAACTGTCCACTGTAGAAGATCAGGTTAGAGACCATCTAAGAAACCTGAATGTGCACAAGTCTATGCATCCCAAGAGGACTGACAGATGAAGTTGCTAAGCCACTGTCCATCATGTTTGAGAAGTTGTGGCAGTCTGATGAAGTTCCCATTGGCTTGGAAAAGGGGAAACGTAACCTCCATTTTTGAAAAGAGAAAAAAGGAAGACCCGGGGAACTATGGGCCAGTCAGTCTCGCCCGTGTGCCCAGCAATATCACAGAGCAGATCTTCCTAGAAACAATGCTAAGGCATGTGGAAAATGAGGAGGTGATTTGTGACAGCCAGTGTGGCTTCACTAAGGGTAAATCGTGCCTGACAAATTTAGTGGCTTTTTATGATGGGGTTACAGCGTTGGTGGATAAGGGAAGAACAACTGATGTAATCTACCTGGACTTGTGCAAAGCATTTTACAGTGTCCCACATTACATACTTGTCTCTTAGTTGGAGAGACGTGGATTTGATGAATGGACCACTTGGTGGATAAGGAATTGGCTGGATGGTCACACTCAAAGAGTTGCAGTCAACAGCTCGGTGTCCAAGTGGAGACCAGTGATGAGTGGCGTTCCTCAGGAGTTGGTACTGGGACTAGCACTGTTTAACATCTCTGTCAGTGACATGGACAGCAGGACCAAGTGCACCTTCAGCAAGTTTGCCGGTGACACCAATCTGTGTGGTGCAGTCACCATGCTGGATGGAAGGGATGCCATCCAGAGGGACCTTGACAGGCTTGAGAGGTGGGCCCATGTGAAACGCATAGAGTTCAACAAGGCCAAGTGCAAAGTCTTGCACATGGGTCAGGGCAATCCCAAGCACAAATACAGGCTGGGCAGAGAACAGATTGACAGTAGCCCAGAGAAAGAGGACTTGGGGCTATTGGTTGATGAGAAGCTCAACGTGACCCAGCAATGTGCACTTGCAGCCCTGAAAACCAACTGTATCCTGGGTTGCATCAAAAGAAGCGTGACCAGCAGTTTGACAGAGACGATTCTCACCATCTACTCTGTTCTTATGAGACCCCACCTGGAGTACTGCATCCAGCTCTGGGGTCCCAAACATAAGAGGGACATGGAGCTGTCGGAGTGAGTCCAGAGGAGGGCCATGAAGATGATCAGAGGGCTGGAGAAGCCCTCCTATGAAGACAGACTGAGAGAGTTGGGCTTGTTCAACTTGGAGAAGAGAAGGGTCCAGGGAGACCTTATAGCAGCCTTCCAGTACATAAAAAGGACCTACAAGAAAGCTGCAGATGGACATTTTACAGGGACATGTAGTGATAGGACAAGGGGTAATGGCTTTAAACTGAAAGAGGGTAGATTTAGGTTAGAGATAAGGAAGGCATTTTTCACCATGAGGGTGGTGAGGCACTGAAGCAGATTGCCCAGAGAAGCTGTGAATGCCCCATTGCTGGAAGTGTTAAAGGCCAGGCTGGATGAGGCTTTGAGCAACCTGGTCTAGTGGGAGGTGTCCCTACCCATGGCAGGGGGTTTGGAACTTAAGGTCCCTTCCAACCCAAACCATTCAATGATCCTATGCTGCTACTGTGTTTTGTGTGTATATTGGATTTCAGCCTTATCTAAAAAGGGACACACTGGTACTTACTGCAGTGGAAAATGATGATTTAGGGTATATTTTGCTTAAAGATTTTTAGTTTACAAAGAGTCCTTAAGTATGGGTGTTGCCTTCAAATGGATCTAAATACATTTCAGTTGTTTAAGATTGATTAATACCTGAAAATTAAGCTTATAATTGGTTATTGTTTCTCTATTTCACTATGATAATGCTTTCTTTGCTCTATTTCTGTATCATTTTGTTGAACCTTGTTCAACAAATACCCCTGTTATATTTAAAACTTATTTGCTGCAGCAGTGTTGTCCAAAATAGAAAACAAAGAATGCAAAGATAACTTTCTGTTCATATATTGTTTTCTATTTCCTACTTCAGGTATTGAGACCTGGTGTCTTATGGTTTCTCAGGAATTTGAATGATCCAGACTTTAATCCTGTGCAGGAAATGATTCACTTGCCCATTTATAGACATCTCAGGAGGTTTATCTTATCAGTGGTAAGGACTTTTCCCAAAAATTTGTCTATTTGGAAAGAAAATTTCACACGTTAGCTCCCATATATGCTACTGCATATTTAAGGAGAGACATTTTCACCATGAAGGTGATTAGACACTGGAAGAGGTTGCTGGCACAATCTGCATCTTTTGAGGTGCTCAAAACTCAACTGGATAAGGTTCTGCTCAACCTGATGGAACTGGGTCTGCTCAGAGCAGAGGGTTGGGGTAGTTTACCTCTAGAGGTCTCTTCCAAACCAAATTTTTCTTTGATATCTTCTCCTTATGCAAAATCTTTTGAGGCTTCTACAAGTTGGTTGAAAACCTGGACACTTCGAAACAGGAGGAATCCAAAATTAGTAATCCCAGTGCTGGGGGAGTGGGAAGAAAGTGGAACTGTCTGACATTATCCTGAGTGGCAGCTGGCCAGTCCATGCTTATTCAGCTGCAATCCTATTTTGCAAAGGCACTTTAAGCATACTGGTCTGCCTCGGATCTTTCTTCATAGAGGCCCATGTCCTTCTGCTCTTTGGATTGGTGGCTGAAACAGTGTTGCTAATGCACAGGTGTTTTGGCTGTGGCTCAACAGTCCTTGCACAGCATCAAGACTTTTCCTCTTCCCTGCTATGCCCTGCTTCCTCCCCACTCCAGCAAATAAGCTGAGGGTTGGGAGGGTGATATACCTGGGACAGCTGACCCAAACTGATGAAAAGGGTATTCCCATATCCTACAACATCATGTTAAGCAGAAAAAGCTGTGGGAGAGGAGGAAGAATGGAAGATGATCATGGTTATGGCGTTCGTCTTCCTGAGCAACTGTTAACATGTACTGAGACCCTGCTTTCTAATAAGTCACGAATCAGCTCTCTGCTAATGGGAAGTAGTGGATGAAGTCCTCTTTTGTTTGTGCACGCACCTTTTGCTTTCTTTATTAAACTGTAATTATCTCAATCCACAAGTCTTCTTGCCTTCCTTCTCTTTTCTCCCCATTCAGCCAGAAAGGGGAATGAGTGAGCAGCTGGGTAGATGTTTGGCTCTTAGCCAAACTAACTTGTTTAACTTCCTTATTCCAGATTGTCTTTGGATCAATTGTACTGCTCATGCTCTGGCTTCCTATACGCATTATTAAGTACCTCCTGCCTCACTTTCTTCCATACAATGTTATGCTATACAGGTAAGCATTTAATTTAAAAATTTTTTTTTTCAGTCTTCCTACAGCTAGAAAAATGTGCATTTGCACTTTTGAGCATTAATGTGACATTGGTTTGTTTTGTTAGTTTTCAGTTAATCTAAACTTCATTGTTCTAGAACAGTGAAAGGATAAAGGACATGGATACATCATACAATTTGTCAAATAAAAGGTACTAAGAAAAATAAAAGGCATTTTTGTATTACTTCTGTAATGATAACTATTTAGTTTTTATATGCCCTCAAACTACTTTCCCCTTCAACTTGTTGGTAGTGAAGTTCCTGCCATGTTCGTCTTTCACATTCACTCCTGATGATCATTGCTTCAAGAATAAAAGAATATCTGTGACTGCATTTATTTTTAATGATAGCAGTATCTTTGTTTCTAAATAATAACTGAAACAGCAATGATAGAAGCAAATAGAACAGCAAATCATATTCTCTGATATAATCTTTCTCAAGGCTTTTTCATAAATTTCTTGTGCACCTAGGTGCCTATACATGAACAAACACTTAACCTGTGCTCAGAGCAGGATGTAAGGAAAAATGTCTGCAAAAACATATGAATATATATATTTACTTTTTTTTTTATTGTGGTGGTGGTAATATGATTCAGGGTAAAAGATTACTATCAGAATGTTCCTTATGTTTGATTTCCTGCTCTTCCCATTGTTTATAGTGATGCTCCAGTAAGTGAACTTTCCCTAGAGCTCCTTTTGCTTCAGGTGGTGCTTCCAGCTTTGCTAGAACAAGGTCATACAAGACAGTGGTTGAAAGGTCTTGTGCGAGCATGGACTGTTACTGCTGGATACTTGCTGTAAGTACAGAAAGCCAAAATCAACTACAATCATTGTGTCCAGCTTAGCCTTTTTACATGAAAGCAACGTGTTTTCAAGAGAGTTATCCCAACAAGTAGCTTTAATAGCTACTTTACAGACAAATATGATGTGAAAAACTTGTATAGTGACTTCCTAAGGAAGTATTTTTTTCTAAACAGTAGTTGTACCTGCATGTGGACTAGTATTCGACAAGTAATTTTTTGGTACACTATTACAGCATTTTTTTAGTAAAAAAGAAAAAAAAATCTGTAAAAGTATGACTAACAGCTTGTTAACTTCCTATTACATGGAAAAATTAAACAGGTGTCAGGAGGGTATTTCCATGAGTCATCTAAGTAAAATTCATGTGCACACCCTGCATTTCTTACTGTAAGAAGGAAAAAAAAAAAGGAAAAAAATATCTAGAACATTAAGCTGAAGAAGTGAATACCTTTAAACTGGGGTTTTAAAGTTAAAAGTTCAGTCCCTAAAGAAGGATAAAACTCTGTCAGCTAAAGTAAACGATTACACAAAGTGAAGTTTTTTAAATTGGACTGCCAGGCAGATTTCTAGCACTTGAAATTATTTTTCAGTTCGTATGTTGCTTGCCCAATTAGTCAAGGAAAAATAACATTGATTTTGTTTCTATAAAGTTTTAAATTTAATTTCATATACTTACTGGCATCTTCCCAGAATGTCTTGCTCATTGTGGGTCGTGCCAACACAGCACTATTAGGATGAAGATTTCTTCTTTGTTATGCCCGAGACTCTGAGAAAATGAATGAAAGACTTTTTTCATCCACTGCAATCCAAAATATTTATTTTAGCTTATCATAAGTAAACTCTCCTCACTCTGTTCTCTTGGTTTACACTTTGGAAAGTTTTTTTTTTAATTAATTTGTCCATGTTTTGATAGTGTTTAAATATGACACAAGGAGAGAATTTTGGACATGAATATATAAATGGCTTTGCTTTCTCTACTGTTGCAGCTGTTAAGAGCAATTGTGAAATACCTCTTCAGCAAATTTAGTTGAGCAAAGATTGAAAATTTTTCTCTTCTTTTTTTAAAAAGAAAAGTGCTGTGAATATATCTTTATTGCCTGCCAATAGAATATCTGCGTGCATCTTACTGCTAATTAAAATTTTGCTAAAGCTGAGGGAAATTAACTTCTAAATGTTCACATTGTGTTTTGGTTTTTTTTTTAATGAGACTGGAATAAATATCTAATGATGTATGCAGGCAATACCAACAGAATACTTTTTTAAAGTAGATAGGCTCTTCGTAGGATTGATTTTCTTAGAAAATTGTGAACAGGTTTTGAGCAATTTGGAATCTTCTTGAAAGACTCTGTCTGACTACTTTTCAAAATATGTCTATAGCAATAAAGTACTGTCCTTATACAGTTTAGGTTTGAAGGCAATTTCCAGTAGAGCTTAGTAGCAGTAAAATAAAAGCTGTCAGTTGAGCTGCCTGTTTACACAAACTGAAATATCGATGCAGTTTTCATTTTATGTGCACAACAACTGTAATATCACAAGTTGGTTTTAAAGCAGACAAACAGATAAGTGATCTTTATTTGTGGCTGTATTCCCACTGTTCTAATCTGCATCCGAACTAGCATTTTTCTTCTAAATTCTGTGTTTAAAATGACATTGAGTACATTATCAGAAAGTGTTTTGTTTTACTTTATTTTGCCAGTGTCCCTGTGTAAGTTTTGTGCAACTTGTACTCATTCTGAGTAGGCCTGTCTTTTTGTAAGACTCTCATTCGTCTCAAACAGAACAAAACTGGTATTTTGATTGTTACAGAGATCTCCATTCTTACCTACTTGGTGACCAGGAAGAGAATGAAAACAACGCAAACCAGCAGCCTAACAACCAGCATGCTCGCAATAATAATGCCATTCCAGTTGTGGGAGAAGGTCTTCATGCAGCCCACCAAGCCATACTTCAACAAGGAGGACCTGTGGGTTTCCAGCCTTATCGTAGGCCTTTAAAATTCCCACTCAGGGTAGGTATATCTAACACATTAAAAGAAAAGGGAAAGGCATTTGAAAATCTTTTTTGTAAGAAAGATTTGGCCTACATGTTATCAGAAGTGAAGTGGTAGGTCATGTTCCTTTGTGTTTTGTACAGTTTGCATCTTTCTAAAAAGAAGACTTACAGTTATTCTTACATATAGCTTTTTTCAGCCTGTAACTTAAGAACTTCAATTACCATTTTATTTAGAGATCCCATGCATAGACCTCCAGTTACCACTTATAGATCACATACATGCTGTGTATTATCTGTTAGTCCAAATCTTGTTTTCTTAGTGATTATAATGTAGAGAAATATAATAACCCCCCAGCAAACAGGTAGTTCAGGAGTGTCTCTAACAAGGCATGGGTTTCAAGAGGGCATACTTTGGTCTTGTAGCTGAAATATATTTTAAACTTCTTTGTTTCATTAAAAAATTAAATGGAGAACCTCTGTTGCATCTATATTAAACATAGAAAGGTGTTACAATACTACAAAGTTCTAAATCCCTACAATTAGAAAGGAAATGTTGACAAATACTTGACTTTCTAGAATAACATACAGGTTAAACTAGATAGATTGTTTTGTTGTTACCAGAACTCTAAGTTAATAAAATGTAAACTTAAGCACAGTTCATTTACCATGGTTTCAGGTATAGCTCAAGAATGGAAGTAATAGCTAAAATTACTAGTGTACTATTGCTTCTGAAGTTTCCTTAAAATACCACATCTACCAGAATTCCCATAACAAAGTACAAAATAAGGCTTTTTAAATTTTTTTTTTCTTTCATATGAATCTCAACATAGTAGAACTGAAAACAAATTTGAAAGTATTTTAGGATTTCACAAGTGTTGAGCTTCTGGGTGTTTGAAGTTAGGGCTTTAAGGGGGTGGAATGAATTCCCAGCACTGCTGTTTTTACCCTCTAAAATGGCTTTCCAGAAGAATGCATGAGCTACAACACTTGTAGAGGAAACAGTGGGAGCAAGTAGTTCAGGCCTGAAAAGGCTAAGGAAGCAGAATGAACTTGCCCCTCTCACAGCAGCTGCTGCTACTTGTTTGGTCATAACAGGATGTCAGAGCATGCTCTGAGACCAATTTCATCTTAGTATAAATACACATTTAGTACTGAAAGGAGTGGTGCTGGTCTTCTTCCCATGGCAGTTGTTCCTTTCTCACCTTCTTAGCATGAATGCCTGTGCTAGAACATGCACACGTTGAGCTGGAACAGGAAACTGATCCAGCTGAAAAATGAAGTAGTATGCAGAAGGCATTAGTTAGACATGTTTGAAAGTTCAGATAAGACTTTATAGTGTTATATGTAAAAAAAAATTGATACTTATGACCTTTTCACTTAGACTAGGTTTATATGAAGTTGCTGGGTTGACAGGTTAATTGAAATTAGTTCCCTGTTTGGCCGCTAAGGTGGTAATTAAAGTGGATTCTCACTGTGACCCGGCAATATATAACAACTGTAAAGTGGACATGCTGCTTTCAAGGAAGAGGTATGTTAACCTAGGGACTCATTAAATCCTTTCTAGAACTACCTTTGCATGGGTTGTTTTATTTTTGTGGAAGCCTCTAGATAAGGACATGCTGAAATAGCCTCCTCTTCTCAAACCATTGAATAATATAAGCTTTCTTTCATTTGTGGTGCTGACTTTGAACTGGTGGTAATTACCCAGTTTCATATTCAGCTGTTAAGGACTGTTTTTTTTTCCTGGTCTGCTTACCTTCATCTAGACATTTTCAGTTTTTCTTTGAAGACTTCTACAGAAATAAAAGAAAATATTATTTAACTGACTTTCCATTGTTTTCATCAAGAGCTATGACCAGCACTTGCACACTCTCAGACACATGGTAGCTCACTGATACAATTCTATGTCTCTGGTTCCACTTGTATGAAATATTTAAATAATGAATCATTTAGGATCACCGTAGCTGCTACTTAAGTTCATCTTAAGTTCATCATACGTAAGTTCATCTTATGAAAAATATGTCGCCTGTACAGACTTCCACAATGGAACACACTATATTTTAATTACTGTCTCAATTGGGATTTTAAGTATTTGAGAAGAAAAAAACAGTGTAAACATCTGATCTTTTCTATGCTTTCATTCATTTTTTTTTTGTTTTAGCCAAGTTGTAAGAATCTAGAAGAAGGTAGTTTATATTCAGTTTTTATTATATGTGAATATTTTCCATTGGAACTCGCTCATGTCCATGTGGATTGAACAAGCAGTAAGAATTGATTCTTCATGTTATTTCAGTTGCAAATAAGCATATAAAACCATGTTTTTTTATTTTTAGAAAAAAATTTAATTAAGTACATACTGTTATTCTCCAACAAAATTAAAATATGAGGGGTTTTTATTAGTCTACATAGAAGCCTATAATGAATTTTATCAGGCAATCTAGATAATTCTTCCAACTCATTCCTTTTTTAAACAATGGTTCTCGTGTGGAGACCTCCCAAAGCCTCTCCAGAACAAGTGCTGATGTGTAGAATTTGTTGAATTTTTCCACTACTGCCTTGTCTTACTGTAACCTTACTTTCATAGTCCATAGTTGTCAGCAGAGCCTGCAAACTCTTTGGCAAACTTTCTTCTGAAGATTTTTACATTTTATTACTGTATTGTTGATCCTTTAAGAAAAAAAAAAAACAAACCACAAAACCAAAAAAAACCAACTATCCATAAAAATAAATTCATAATTACTTTTCATAGACTTCATATGTTATTTCTGAAATCCCTTTTGACTTGTCCTACTGTAGTTTTGAATTTCACTTACTAGATTTTATCCATATTCTGAGGTTTTTCTCCTCTATGGATTTATTTCTTCTGGAAATATCTTCTGGAATCCATTTTTATTTTACTGTTTACTATGACAACTTTGGAGAGAGTTTTTTTTAAGTCTTACGATTAGTAGTGTGAGTTTGTGCCAAACCTTCACTTCAGTATATTTAAATGCATCTCCTGTGAGCATTTTTCCTTTCAACTACTGTTTTCGATATTCTTTTTTAATAAATGTCCTTATTTTAGCTTGTTCACTCTTTTTGAAATATTGTGGTGGATTTTGGAGAGGGAAGGGCTGTCCTTGCAAGATCTTTGAATACATCGTGATCACTGTCAGTGCTGCTTCCGTGATGTGAGTGACCAGCTGCCTGTGCAGTGCTTAGGTCCAAGTCAAGAGTTGCCCTTCCTCTTGGACATTCTCTTGCTCACTGACCCAAGAAGCAGCTGTGTGTGGCATTTAACAGATTCATATCAGCTTTTGTCCTTCATGTGTTGTTTATTCGCACACAGACTGACTTTTCCTCAGACAGTATCAGTCCCAAGCAAGTCATACCATACCTCACCATTGAAGTTTTTTTGCTTGCAACCAGTTGTCAGCTACTCCGGTTTTCTTCTTTCTCTCATTTGGGATCCCTAACCCTAAAGACAGTATTCTGTGTGAAAAAGGGTATGTGGCTGTCACCTGGCAAGTAATTGGGTATTGTGGAATTATGCCTTTTCACGCAGGCTAATGTCTACAAAATCACAAGATTTTCCTTCTTTTAAGTAATGCTCAAGATCCTAACCTAGAGGTGAAACTGATCTACATTGTCCCTAAAAGTCTAATCAAGGAAAATGTGTGTTACAGATACAAATTTCTCTCAGTAGTTGGTTATGTGTTTGTTTCCCACAGTAAGCCTGCTCGTTGTGTGGCTGTGATTAGTGGAGCTTCATAGCATGTGGTGCTTGAGACATTCAAATATTTAAAGAAGTTGAGTACATGAGAATTCTTTAAGATACAAGCCTGACTATGGAGCCACCAGCTTTGCTGTCAGCTGCTGGTTACATAAACCTGAGGGCATCTCAAAGAATTTTCTCAGCAAGGTTTTCCTTCTTATAAAACCACTATCTTGCTTGTCTGACATACAGAGCTAGAAACCTCTCAGGGTTAACTGAGACTTGTGCTGGTCAGTGCAGAAATAGAGAGATTATTTTTTTAATGTAATATAACAAAGAACTTCAGTCATTCTGGATTCAAAATGTTAGTTTTTACTGTTGTGACAATTGATGCAGATTCTTAAATACACAACACTGTAGGTGTGCTGCTTGTACTGTGGATAGCTTTCTTATCACTGATTTATCTATACAGCAAAACTTCAGTTGGTAATTGAACATTCTAGTTTAGCTGCCTTTCTAGGATGATACATCTTTTTATATGTGGGGATTTTTGTTTGGTTTTGCTTAGGTTAAGTAACTTTCTTGTAAAGTATTTTTCTTTTTTTCCTCTTTCAGATATTTCTTTTGATTGTTTTCATGTGCATAACATTACTGATTGCTAGTCTTATCTGCCTTACCTTGCCAGGTAAGTCTCTTATTGTAAAACTGATGAAAAACAACTCAGCATGTTGCCATATTCAACAATGGCAGTTGGTTTGAAACTATTGTTTAAAGTTAAAAGTAGAAAACATGAGAAAGCTGTCTTATTTTTAATAGTACATCATGAAATTGTGATAGTCTAAAATTTAAATGATAATTACCTATATTTAAATGAGTGCCACTTTCTTTGTTCTGTTTTAGAATAATTTTCTTTTAAGGGCACGGCAGCAAATGCTGAGACATTCTCTGTAGCATTATTGACAGAAAAGGAGAATTGATACTCTTGCACCTGCTTTACCATTTAGAGAAGGAAAATACATAGGTTGTTACCAGGTCTTCTACAGTATCTTCTTTAATTAAATATTCTGAAGTGTCAACAGGTCCCTAGGAGACTTTGAAGTGATACACATGCCACTTCTCAAATAACCAAAACAAAAGCACTCTGTAGTTATTTTTAAATAATTTGGAACAAATTAAGACATGTAAACTCATTTGAATTTTATAACCTACCTACCAGAGTACCATGTCATTTGTGTTTCCCTGTATTAATGATCCTAAAGCCAATAGTGTTGAGGGCAGAGTTTTGAATTTTGTGATGGTTTAATAGTAGCACAAAAAATAATTCCACTGTAATACTAGTGAATAGAAACACTGTTAAAAAATAAATGTAGCAAATGAGTCTCCCATTCTTGTCAGAGAGATTCAGAAGCCCCATTAGTAAGTCTGAAAATATTATGTGAGGTAGTGGAATAACCCAAACATAGCTCATAAGATTTAAGTTCAAGCTTATGCACTAATCCATTATTGCCTTTGCAGTTCTGAAGACTGGTGTTTAGGCTCTGAATAGTATTCAGAGCTTCAGTGCTTTTCTTCAGATCACATTGCTGGTGTCACAAGATATTAGGAAAAAAAAAAATTTCTACATACGTATTTGTCATCATCTATGTAATTTTACATAGTGCTTCACACATTCATGCCTTATGGATATAGTACCAAAATACTGTTTTATGCTGAATACTATTTGTGCATTGATATTTAACAATAAATTTGGTAAGCATTTTTTTAATAGGCATCCTTGCTTAATACATCAAAAAGCATTTAACAGTGTTTGTGTTTGCAGTATTTGCTGGACGATGGTTAATGTCATTTTGGACGGGGACTGCCAAAATCCATGAACTGTACACAGCTGCTTGTGGTCTTTACGTGTGTTGGCTAACTATCCGAGCAGTGACGGTGCTGGTCGCCTGGATGCCACAGGGTCGTAGGGTGATTTTTCAGAAGGTCAAAGAATGGTCTCTCATGGTGAGTCTCGAGGAAAAAAAAAATTACTGAATTATCAAAATGTAGTTAACAAAACTTGTTTCAATTTGCTTGCAGGTTTTACCCTGTAATGTAGACTACATTTTCCTTTTCAGACCATTTTGAAGCTTTTTCAGCCTACATTCCCACTGCATAGGGTAACTGTATTTTTGGAAGCCATTTAGCACAATGTTAAGCAATCAGTGTAAATTAGTTTGCGTATATATGCTTATATATACACACATATTTTTCTGTTTTCCTTGAAAAGTGAATATGTTACATTATATTATCACAAATGTAATATGCCCTCAAATACATTTGTTTTCACAAATACTTGGAAGCTTAACTATTACTCAATTAGCAACTTGACATTACCAAATAAGAAAAACTAGTAAAGATGATAGATGATGATGAGCGTGTCTGTACAAAGTAGCCTGATGCATATTTTCAGAAAGACCTTTATGATTTGTCAGATCCTTGTGTTCAAATTAATATTTTTAAAGAAAATATCCTTTTGTATTACCAGGCATTCAAATTCTCACCATGGCAACAAATTTATATCCCACCTTTTTATCTTGGTTTTGAGGATTTCTATAGTAGATTTCTTGCCTAAGTTTAGTAAATTTAAACATCCATAGCATAAATGGTATTTTGTGATGGACATGCTTGTGTGCTTTTTTTTGACTATGACAGTCAGAAGAGCAGTGTATTTCATGTGTTACCACATTTCCTAAATATCCATAATTTTCATTTAGGAAATTGTAAGCTTGTTTAAGAAAATTCAGAGTTAAAAGATAATTCTCTACTTGTCCTTTGTTCCTTCTCCGGATCATGTTAATTTAGTCAGACTTTTTTAATGTGATTTTTGGATGATGCATGTAAATTAAGATAATTCTAGGATAAAGGAAGATTCAAGAACGGTATTCTAATGGAGTCACAAGTTGGAAATATTCCGTAATGAGTGAATTTTTAAAGTTTGGTTTTCACTGGAGAAAAATGGGCAGTTTTGAAAAGTCTCTTCTCTAATTTTCCAACATACAAGAATACTTAATGTAATTAAATGCAATTGGACAGTGTTCCCTACCAATAACAGTCATAGGTGATTTTATGATTTAAAACTGTATGGAAACCAGTAGGCACAGTCATGCTTTCTTCTGGAGGGGGCACAGAATAGGACTGAATCTTGAAAACATATATTGCAAAAAGATATGTAATAAAAATTATTTCTAGAGGTGTATATGTATGAATTAAAGGTCTATGTAGTTTTTTATTCCCCAGCTTTATCAGCTTATGTAGTTTAAATTACATTTTCAACAAAAAGAATCCTCTGATAAACGTATTTATTAAATGTCTTGGGATTTTTTTAGATAATGAAGACATTAATAGTGGCTATACTGCTAGCTGGTGTGGTTCCACTTTTGCTGGGTCTCCTGTTTGAACTGGTCATCGTCGCACCTTTGAGAGTTCCTTTGGATCAAACACCTCTCTTCTATCCTTGGCAGGTCAGTTGTTCCCATTCTTCTGCTGTTGATACATTTCTTTACTTAGAAAGGGTATGGGAGTTCTAGCTTCATGTTCATTTGGTGCTTCAGAGCATTTCTCATAAGTATGTTTCTATGTGACAGAGAAAAGACAGCCAGTCTGGGTGTGAGGATTATTTAAACCAAAAGGATATGCTTAGGAATTTTAAGTATGAAAAGTTGAACTTTGTTGGATGACATCAGAACATCTTTGCATTTCTGTGATCAGACAGACACTTTTTTCCAGAAGCATAATTGTAAAGTTATATACAGAAGTTAGTATAGCTGTATGTATATGCACAGACATGCATACTCTGTATGACCTTTCTGGAAAGCTTTCTGCCTACAGTTATGCAGCAACAGGTTCAGCTGATCTTTTTTTCCATACAAGGTTTTAATTCAGTGATGATACACACTATGAATGAAATTTTGATATGCTTTAGGATTATTCTGGTTTTAGGTTGAGATGTCAAATCATTAGTAAAAGATTTTGCAGTAGTAGCATTTTGGTTTTCCTCAGTCAAGTCTTGCAGGTTAAGGGAGTACAAGCTTTTTTCCTGCAAGTTGGTGGAAGAAATGAAGGTACAGTGGGTTGAGTGACAAATGTTTGCATCAGCTAGGCTGAATTATGAAAGAACTTGTAACTCAAAGAAACCCTGAGGGAATGATCATTAAAAAGATCTAGAATGTGTTTTACTAAATAACAAGAAAGTGTTCAGGGATAGTGATTTTTCTGAGCTGTCCACAAACAAGCTTTCATTTACTTTCATTATCCAAATGTTTGAAAGCCATAATACAAAAAAGAATTTGTCTGCGAATTTAAGTACTCCATTGTTTTCATAATACAAGTAGACTGTGGAGGTGTCTGAGAAAATGACTAAGTCAAGACATCATATGATTGCAGTGGTAGAGGATCATGATTTCCAAACAATTTTGGAAAGAATTTGTAACGCTAGAGGTTCTAAAAATTCTTAATTTTTCCATGTTAGTTCTTTAGAAGTTTGTAATTAAATATACTGAGAGATTTTATTTTCACATGGCAGAGCTTCCTCAAAATATCAGATCAGAGGGATTTGAAACTTGTTTTAAATTAACAAGGAGTTATTGAAATTGAGAATAATTTCAATTCACAAAAGAGAATAGAGTTACACAAATGTTACATGCTTGAGCAAACACAAGCAACTTTAACACTGACTTTTTTTATAATAAGTTTTAAAATTTTTGAACATACCTTGGTTAATATATGTTAACAAAAGCTGTCTCTTTAAATAAGTGGTAAAAGAAACTATATTTCCCCAGCAGTTTAAGAAAGTTAGTTAACCTATGATGTCTTAAGTCTTACCAGTTCTGTAGCTGATTATTCTGCCTTGTCAACCTATACTTGCATTCTATTTTTGGTGATTTTTATTGAAGAATCTCTTACAAATATCTGTAATCCAGAGAGAACTGACTCATGTGCAATGTTTACTAGAAGCCTATAGTTGTATTGTGTTCTTTTAATTCCATTTAATTAAATTCCATTTAATTGCGATATATGTTAAAACATAAATTTTCCTCTAAGTAGTGAAGATCATTGCCTTGCTTTGTTTAGTTTTTCTCACATCAGGGTTTTCTGAACAATCAACATTTCAAAGAAGAAAAACATGTTGTTTTGTGACGTGCTGAGCATCTTTTGTATCTTGATTCTCTTTTTTTTAAAGGAATCAAAATAACTTCTTTCTAGGTAAATGTTAGCAATGTTAATTAGTTTGTACCAGAATGTTAGTCTGTTGCTTTAAGTAAGTGTAATGCTTTTATTTTGTATTTGCCTTTGGTTTACTAGTAGTAGCTGATTTTCCTGGTTCCAGGGAGCCGAGTATTTTAGGGCTGTCAGTTCAGCTTGAGAGCATCCTCTTTTTCTTAGGAGTTTGCAGCAGATGTCACCTCCTGTAAACAATGTCTCGTGGAATTGCAAAAGTAATTCTTTTTTTCACTTATAAGTAATATTAACAAGTTGCTCTAAATGCTTTTGGTTGTCAAACTATTTAAATATATGTTAATGCTAACAGTTCATTTTTACAAAATTAGGACTGGGCTCTTGGAGTTCTACATGCCAAAATAATTGCTGCCATAACACTGATGGGTCCCCAGTGGTGGCTGAAAACTGTTATTGAACAGGTACGAAAAAAATGTCCATGTGAATTACCTATATAATACATTTTGAATGTCTTTTGAATGTGTGAGTCAGAAAACAGAGTTACTGTTTTAGACATGGAGTAATTTGAGTAAAACTCAACTAGTTTTACAGAATCCTTTTAAACTGTATAGCCTAATCAATAAGATACGCTTAACAATAACACAAAAGTAAACCTCAAATCTGAAATCAAGAAAATTCTGCATATACTTATATGCAATTTTATCAAGTTTGTAGTAAAGTGAAAAACATCATTATTTCTTCAGATGAGTTCACATGTGTCCAAATACTGGACATGATCTATGTCCACCACTCAAGT
Source organism: Pampusana beccarii (assembly GCA_013399365.1). Lineage (NCBI taxonomy): Eukaryota > Metazoa > Chordata > Aves > Columbiformes > Columbidae > Pampusana > Pampusana beccarii. Next base: position 149,575 of record VWYH01000897.1, read on the forward strand.
ACAGAATTTCTGCCTTCTCCTTAGCTGCAGAGATTCCTTCATTCATAGACGAGTACATAGGAAAGACAGCATTTCCATTCCCCTTTGATTATTAAGCAAGACAGAACAGTTTCTGTGGGTAGTTCTGAGTCACATAGCCTGTTGCTTTCTTTGACAGCAGTATTTTTTTCCTCATTATAACCTTTAAGTCCTACACTTATTATCTCAATGAAGTATCTCAGTTGTTTGTTGGAAAGTAACTCTTCAGCCCTGCACTATATTTAATGGCTATGGTGCATCTCCTGACCTCTGTACAAAAGGCGTCTCTCTTGATTAGGTCTAGCACATAGTCCTAGCTATTAAACCATTAACTGATCGCTTTAGGTGTCACACTGGAGAAATGCAGCCTCAGTTCTGTGAGTACCTTTTGATGTCTACCACAGCTCTTCCTTCAATTTTGCATGCTCTCCCTGGGCCATCCTGGCTCTCCTGAGCCATCCTTAGAAATGGTTACATCCAGGCTATGGGACGGAGGCCACCGTCTAGCTGGATGTGGCAGCCATTTGAAATCGGTCTTTTCCCATTATTAGTCATGATGAGACCTTAGCTCCTCAAGAATTGTGAAGGCTCTGTGTTCAGGCACAAACTCCACATGCAGAGGCTCTGGTCTGCCCAGCTAAGTACAAAATAAGACCCTGTTTTATGCCTGTGTTACCAAATTTAATAGATTTGCTCTGTTAGCATACACAGGATCCTCTTTCAGCAAGTTAATGGCACAAAGCGATCCCAGGTCACCCACAAAACCACCATGCACTGCTCTATTTAATGATCTTTCAGCTGGTCTCTTGCACTCCTGTGACCAAATCACAATACTACTCCAGATTAAGTTGCTCTCCTGAGCACTACTTCAATGATTTCCTGGAACCCTCAGGATGTAGATGGGCAGAGAGTCTTTCCTTCTTTGACTGTAGCCATAGTAGTTTTCTTCAAGTCAGGAACACTTGTTTCCTCTCATAAGGAGAATTATGTAAAACCTTGTAATTATTACTGTAAGCGCAAAGCGTGGCTTTCTTGATTGATGCATTCTACTTCTAATTTGTTTTTCTTAGGTATATGCAAATGGGATTCGTAACATTGATTTACACTTCATAATCCAAAAACTGGCAGCACCTGTAATCTCTGTTCTGTTACTTTCCCTGTGTGTACCGTACATCATCGCTTCTGGTGTTGTACCTTTATTAGGTATGTATACATCCAGAATACCTGTTTAGCATCTGATGGTTTAGAGCAATGTAAATATATCTGTGGAAATAAAACTTCAAGCTCCAAGTTATTAAAAACAGGTTAAACCTTCCCCCCACGATTCTGCCAGCAAATGCAAATGTTTTAGCATTGCTGTGCCATCTTAAAAGTCTGGGGTGTTTTGAGAAATGCAATATATTACTCTGGCTTTTTAGTAAAGTGCAGAATACATAAAGAGTATGGGACTTCATAATATCTAACAGCAGAAATGTAAGGATCTGCCTATTTTGGGAAAGGGATGATTACTTCATTCCTTTGGACAATCAACCTTTAATTTTAGTCTGTCTTTAAGAGCTATACTAAGCTTAGGACATATTTTCTGACTTGTCAAATTCTAACGGAAGCTTAGAACAGGTGAAAATATTGGGTTTGTTTTGAGGTTTTCATTGAGTATTAAAGTAAAATGTAAAATGTAAATATAGATTATTTTTCTCAGACTTTCCTATCTCCTCATAATTGAAATAAATAATTTTATTAGAAGCAGGGTAGGTGGGCTTTTTAATCAACAGTTGTATTTGTTGATAGATAGCTTTGATGTTAACAATATCTTTAAGAAGTCTCATTTTATTCTTCAACCTCTCACTTAAATGCAGACCTTTATAGTGTCAACTTTTTTTTTTTATATGAGGTATATAGAAGTCAATCAGCAAGAAGAGCTGATAAACCCATTTGTTTTTTACTGTGGATTTTCTGTGTGTTAATAGAAGCTTTAATGCTTCAGATGAAAAAGAACAGCAGCTGTCATGTTGGATCCCTGATATAAATGGATGTATTATTTATGGATGTATTATTTATTTCACAGCCCTTCTACTAAAGTTACAGTATAACAAAAATTATGGAAGCAAGTACAGAAGTAGAAATGAACATGTTCCTTTAGCAGTGTTAATTATGTGAGGGTTGTGTCTTGTTTTGCAGGAGTTACCGCTGAAATGCAAAACCTAGTTCAGCGACGGATTTATCCTTTTCTGCTTATGGTGATGGTTTTGATGGGAATTCTCTCCTTCCAAGTCCGCCAATTCAAGCGCCTTTATGAACATATTAAAAATGATAAGTGAGTATATAGTGTGGGTTTTTTAATTCTTCAATTTTAAATTGCAGTAACAACTTCAGATTGAATTCAAGTGGTGTAGATACTTAGGGTTAAAAATAATTTTAAGAAGCTTTCTGGACAAGTGAACATTTGAGGCAGGCCTAAACTGTTCTTGACAAATGTTATATCTGTGATTCAGGTAGATAAGCGTAGGACTAGACTGTTGTTATAAATGGAAGACACTCCCCTATGTCTAACTTGCATGTTTTTTACCACAAATGAAGCTGAGTGCTTGTTTGTCTTCCCCTCTGCAGTCTTGAAGGACAAGTGAATGTAATAATTATGACCTATTTGGAAGTAAAATCATGTCTCAATCTGTTGTTTATAAAACCATTTCTTCAACCTTTTCTCCGTAACTATTTTTCTTATTCTTTCTACTTGTTAGTCCAATTAACCTGTTAAAGAACGTTCAATTGATTTAAGAGTCTGTCCTTACCAAATTTTATGCTGTTTTCTGATGTTTTCAGTAATTATGACTCTGTATTATTCAGATGCCTGAAAAAAATATTAATTTTCTCAGTGTTTTTTCTTCAGGTTATCCAGCTTAGTTTCTAAGGTTTTTTTGTATTATCCGAATTACCTTATTTTTTCTGTTACCCTAATTACCTTATGTGTTGGTTGTTTAGAAAAATAAGTTTTGGACACCAACAACTAGTCTTCCTAGGCTGCTTTTGTATTGCAAAGGAATAAATGAGTTTGTGTTCATGTCCTGAGTTACCCTAAAACAGTTTTCCACTGACTACCAAAGGAGTCAAACCTAAAATAAACTTCATTGAATCTTAAACATTAGGAAGTTGCAGATACACTAAGTGTTTGGTGTAAATGTGAAATTAATAGTATCTGGAAATATTGAGACAGTTGTGACTAAAATTAAACTCTCAGCACATCAGTTTATATTTTAGCACCTTTTATTTGAGCATGTGATTTAAATTCTGTTCCCCACTGGCCTTCATAATATGTTCTGTAGTATTTGGCCTACTGTAGCATGTATAGCTGGTATTTATATTTACAAATGGGTTTTGAGCTAAATATAAGTATCTTTCAGGCAGTATAGGTATTGAATTGCAACTTGTATTAATGTTACAAGTTGCTTCCTTGTGTAAATCAGGCATGTAAACAGTATACAAAGCTGTGAAAATTATTTTTATATTAAGTGAACTTATTACATATTATAAGCGTCCTTGTAGACATGAAGTTTGTACAACTTACGTTAATGATGTCATTTCAGGAAGTGAGTATATACAAGGTTTTGTGGCATTCTAAAATGTACAAAACATATGTGATGGTTGTTTGGTTATACAAGTGTGAGAAAAGAAGTAATGGTAAAAAAGTTTCCAAAGGAAATCTCAGGTTTCAGGGGAAGAATTCATAGGTGTATTTGGCTCTTGTACATGTAGAACCAGCATACAAATAGGAAGCATGGAAAGGCATTTAGATGGCAAAAAGTAGAAGTATGAAACAATGATATAGAGGAGGTAAGGAATAACGTGAAAGGTAGGAAAACTGCTAAGCTGATGAGATGTTGAAACAGAATTTAAATAAAGGAATCTTGCAACCCCTAGGCTTGACAGGGAGTCACATTAGGGCATTTTCTCTCTCTTTAAGAAAGAATGAGCTGCAGTAAAAGTTCTTCCTTTACAGTATTTACTTTTTTCAACCAGGGTGTTTTTCATTGGATATATGAGCTGAGCTTCTCTTACCCAATGCATGTTCTGCATTGTAGCAGATTCTTTTTTGAACATCAAACCACATTAGCACTCTCATTTGGTTTTATACCTGAATTGTTGTTCCAGATGTTCAAGTGGTAGTGGCTCCAACAGACACTGCAAAGATGCTCTTTCAGGTATCATCCAGCAAAGGTGCTGGGTGTATAAATAATGTAAACACGCTCTTTATATTTCATATCTTCATTCATCTTCTATATGTCTGAATTGTATGACTACTGAGATTAGGGCTGTAAACACAAAGATGGAATACCTGTATTCCATTATGAAATACCTGGATGCTGAGAAAGAAGATGAGTATGGTTGAAGAGCATTAAGTGGGGAGGGATCACTTCTGCAGCAAAGGTGATAGAGTGGATTTGTGTTACAGAATGGTAGTAACTTTTGTTAATTTCTGTTTTTACTATAATCCCAGGTACCTTGTTGGGCAACGACTTGTGAATTACGAACGGAAGTCTGGTAAACAAGGCACATCAACAACTCCACCTCAGTCTTCACAAGACTAGATGGTCATATTAAACATGTTGACCTTCCCTTTGCCTTTACATGTCCTTTTTTCATAGACTCTTCTTCAGTCTTTGGATATATCTCAATAATACTCTCAGCAGTGTTTGGGCTTCTGTTAGTAGCATCCAGATAGCAGTTAAGGCTCTGTTCCTTATCTGCATTTTCTGATGTTATCAATGCTGTCTGAGGTCTGTATATGTGTAAATAGAAGTATCCTGACACCCTAAAACCTCGGATTAAAAAGAATGTGCATTGTACATCTTTAAAAAAGTATATTAATTTATTAAATCTAGTTGTCACTTTATTTTGGACTGCTGTTCTGTTGACAATGTGCCACAAAGCAATAGTGCAGAGGCAAGATGTTTTTATAAAATTTGGAGCTTACTTTATGGTGTTCATAACAGGTCTTATTGTAGTAATATAGTATGATTTTTTCATGAGTGGAAAGGCCACACAGCAAATATCAAAAGTAAATAACTGTCCTTACAGTCAGCAATGAAGTGACAGTGGTGAGAACATAATGAACTATGTATCTTGCTGTCAAGTCTTTTTTATTATTTTGTATAACACCAAAGCTGTTGTACATTTTCTATTGCCTGATTGTTTTTCATGTGTCTGAGTTTGTAATATTGTACAGTTGCTGTTAAATCAAGAATATATTTCCTCTCTAAGAATTCAGATGTACTTGTTGAGGCTCAGCTGGGTTTTTCTGTTTGGTTGCGGGGCAGTGGGGGGCATTGGCTTTGGGAATCAGGATTTCCTGAATTGAAATGGTAAGTAAAAAATTTGTTCAGGCTAGGTGATGAAAGGATTTAAAGGTACCAAGGAAAATTAGGTAGGTTTACAACTTAAATTGTAGCCAATTTCTTAATAACTATAGAATTTTTCAGGACCTCAAGAGGAGGGAAGAACCTTAGCTGATGTGTTTGCACAGAAACATAGAGCATAATGTAAGCAACATTCTGACATGGTCCCTAATTAAAGAGCTTGAAATAATTTTTCTGTAAGTAACCAAAGTTGCAAATTGTAGTATGGATTTTATATTGCACAATTACTTTAAAAAAAAAAAAAAAAAAAAAAAAAGACCACCACCAAAATATCTCTCTTCTTTCAGAATTGGTCACTGTGAATTTTTATGGAAATAATATTGAGAAAGTGATTCATCATGTATCATTTATTGCCTGTGGGGCAATACATATGCTATTAAACATGCAAGGAAACATTAGCAGATTTCTTTGCAAGGACATGGTCAAACAAGAGCCACCAAATCAAGTCTGTGTTATTTCTATATGTAGATAAAGTTATTTTGCAGTAATGTTTGGGTTTGTTTGTTTGTTGTTTGTTTTTTTTTTTTAATGTAGATATTTTAAAGAAAATACATAAGTGTCATAAAGCTTTAAGTAGCATCAAACCACATGCTTAGATTGCAGTATTTTCCTAGATCAAATGGACAAAATGTGAGTATCCGTTGCAATAATCAGAAAATTGATGGAGCTTTTAACTTTATACTCGGTACACTGTCCTTCAGTATTCTGTACTTAGCCATATGTGTATATAATTAATATCTGAGAATATGGCAGGTGCTTCAAAAGTGTCATCTCCTTTTATTGATGTTGCATCTCTGATCTGGCATGTTTTGAGCTAATGAGGTCCAACCGTGATGGTGGTAGTGCATTTTTTGGTGTCTGGACTCAGGTTCTAAAGCAGTGAGCACAAGCCAAATGCATCTGAATAGAGTGGCAGGAGGATTGGGTTGTCACTATCAGAAGGTCAGAAACTACTATTTTATAGAATTACTGTTGTCCCGATGGTTTTGAACCACAAATATTACCCTTTGGAGTGATTTATTAGGAAATTCCAGTGAAATGAAATAAGATAAAAATAACCAAAATACTTCTCTCTCATTCACTGTTGCTGACTAATGCTAAATTGAGTATTCGCCCCATATATTTTTGATGTGCATAAATATTGCATTTGACTATTTACAGTGATGTACATTGTGGGACAGATATATTTTCACAAGATTAAATTTGCTGGTAACATACATTCTTTCTTATGCCAAAATTCTGTCTTTGACATATCTTTCATAAACAGTTCCAAAATGGTCTTGCCACTCAAATATTGCAGGCACTACTGTGCATCGTGCAGAATTTGCAGTAGTGTGGTTCTTGTAACTTGGCGTTTTTATCCAGACAAACTGGTCTTAACATTAAAATTTATTAAGAAAAAGCCTTTGTGCTGTTTCTTATTACTGTTATTTTACAAGTCATGACAGAGAAAACTGAATTGGGCCAGTCACATAATGTGAACTGTAACTATTCTAATGTAGCTTATATTACGTGTATTTGCTCTTTCTGGTGGAGAACTGGTTTCAAAGAAAACAGTTGTGTTTGCTTTTGCACTGCTCTACAGATCCCAAGTGAAGTTTGTTTCTGGAACAGTTCATCGTGAGCTTTCAAAAAAAATCTCATCTCCTTATTTTTACATATATTTTGAGAAAGAAGGCAGAGGTTGTATAGAACAAGAATTAAATAACGCTACTTTTATTGTTTTAAGATTTAATAGTTTGCCTTATTGTGTTGTGTGTACTGCTCTGGGATAGAAGCTTCTTAGTAAACCTGTAAGTTAATTGGCTGTTACTAAGACAGCTGATAAACCCTGTACCTGTGGCTCCATCTGTGCTTAAATAATCCAGCGTGCGGGGGTCTTGTATTATTCTTCAGGTGGGAAATATTCTGTGTGTAGGTGTGCTTTCACCACAATTTGTGTTGACTTTGGGTCTTGAACAGAGAGGTTGAAGATGCTACTGGCTTAATTGTATCTCCTTTGTGGTGTTGAAAATCTAATGCCATTAGTTCTACAGGCCTTCATCCAAGAACTGCCAGATGGCTCTGGCTATCTTTTGCATACTGAAAGAAGTTAACTGCAGCATGGCTTTGACTATTTTTCCACAGATTATCTTATATTGATTAAAAATAGTTAAAACTCTGCATCCTTTCTCTAACTCCCCCTTCTCCCCTGGGTAAAGCCTGAGTTACTTGTTTTCATTTTTGAGGGCCATCTGGAACCTGTAACTATTTTCTGTCAATAATTTCCTCAGTAAGATGCCAGCTCCAACACCAATTACAGTGGTCACTCTGCAGCCTGGGCAATGGATGATTGGGGTTCTTAGCAGAAATGATGACACAGATAATAAAAGCATTGAACAGGGAACTAAATCTTGGTGGTAAAATGAAGTTCAGGATGGGAAAAAAAAAAAAGTTGTCTTCTGCAACAGATAAGAAAACAGCTTTTACAAAGCATAATGGTAAGTTAGAGCTCTCTGATATTTTAGTTCTTAATTAACTGGAACTAAAGAATTGCATAGTTACAAGCAATTATATTAAATCTATTATTCCAGAAAAGCTATGCCTCTGGTTTTAATTTCTTCATTTAGACATTACCATAAATTAAGAAATGAAGCTGAAATCAAAGTTACTCAATAATGGAAATATTTGGAAGATGATACTTCCAGAGGTCAAATACTATTCTGAAATAAAGTGAATGTTTTGAATTCAAATAATACCAAGGAATGAAGCAACGAGATTATTTCGCAACTCTGCACATCGGTTTTGCCGCTTATTTGCTTGCTTGCTGTTACCTCCTAATTGGGGAGTAGTGGTCAATGCCAAAGCTAAACAGGCACGCTTTTTTTGCAATGTATGAGGAGAAATCAAACATATCTGGAATTGTCCAACATCAGGTTGGGAGGGTGGCACTTAAGCTTCCATGCCTGATTTATGTTAAATCACTTGGCTTTCAAGGAGTGGTCCTGGAAAATGACACTAGTTTTACCAGGAGAGAACAGACTTCCTTGTTGCTTACAAAAACAGAGAACACTGCAAAGCTTATTTATGTTGAATAAAGTTTACGTATGAGAACCTATACAGTGAAGATCTGCATTGGTGTGACTTGTTCAGCAGGTGCAAATCGTGTAAATGGCCTGGCTGTGTTCAGTAAGAAGTGTGCTGAATCTAAAAATACTGCTGCATTATCATGGGGTAGACATGGGATATTTAGGCTGGTTGTGACCAGGAGTCGTGGAAGCAGCAGAAGAATTCTTGAGCTGAAACACGCAGTGCTGCTATAAAGCAACAGTTACATCCATGGATTTGCTTTTAAATGCTCTTTATATAAAAGATGAATCATTAAAATGCATGGGGGGAAGTACTTAGTGTCTAGGAAGAATCTGAGCTACTTCTTTCACTGAAGCTACACTTGTGTATTTACTACCTGTGTTTTCATAGAGTTTGTTCAGCTTTTTCTTAATGTAAAATGTTTAAACCCTGCTACCTTTATAACTTCGGGCCAAGCTTCTCAATATGACCCATCAATGTCCCTCCCACTGTGCCTTTCTGTGACCTCCTCCTGGTTGAAGGGGATTTGTTAACCTAACAGCCACATTACTTACCTGTGTAATCCCGAGTTTCCTTAAACAACCTTGCATTAACTTGCCTCTAATTCGCAACTGATGACACACCACCCACCCTGAAAACTTGAACCTGAAGCCTTCCCTTCCCTTCCCTTCCCTTCCCTTCCCTTCCCTTCCCTTCCCTTCCCTTCCCTTCCCTTCCCTTCCATCTTAATTTTACTCACCAACTCTCAGAAGTTATTCCACTCTATTATTTGCTATGCTCTCTTACTCTTCTTCCTTTTATATCCATGAATTACAGTAATCTTTAAGCAGATGTTTTAGTGTAATTGCATGTGAAAAGCATGCTGCTTTTAACTAAAAGTATTAGTTCTCTGAAGTATGAATTACTTCTTAAAAAGGACTCAATATCCAAATATGCCAAACTTAACACATGAGTAATTATGCACATTTAATACTTTGTATACTGTTAACACACAAGTAATGAGTAGAAAATGTGCAGTACATCTCATTCTGCTAATAAATCAGGAGTCTGTGTAGTAACGATGATGGTAACTCATGTAACTGCTGGTTTTGGGGTCTTCTTCATCTCCCTCTCCCCACCCCACAGTTAAATCCAAGATGATCTCTGGCCAGTCAGGGTCAAAGGAGAGAGGAGAGCAGTGCCCGCACTGCTTTCTCTGCTGAGATCAACAAGCATGTCCCCCTGCAGTTGTTTTATGACTTGATGCAGTATGCCTGGTTAGTTTTTGTTACATGTAAGCATCTATACCAGGATGAATTTAATCATGCCTTTACAGATTAAGCATGTTCTGGAGCAGCATGTGATTAATTCGTCTCTTATTTTCCAATTATTTTTTATTCTTGTATGAAAGTTTTAGCCTTCTGCTCTTTCCAACAGTTTGCAACTCTCATAAAATGTTCTAAGAATACACAGTTCTTCATTAAATACTCGTAGAAAATCCCCTTAGATGCTGCTGTGTCCCTTAATGTGGTCTGGCAGCTTTATGCATGATTTTGCTGCACTGGACCAAGTAAGTGGAAGAATTGTGGGTGTGACATTTACTGTTCAAGCATCCTTAGGGTAGTTCCAAGCGCATCCAAGGACTGCGGATCACAGAGAATATGAAACTTCTGCTGTTCACCTGTTATGCCTAGACGACTTCGAAAACTGCATTGTGAAATTAATTCCCTTCTGTAAACCCCTGTGGGATAATGTTTGCTACAGGTATTCTTTTTTGCTATAGTGTTCTTCATTGTTTCAAAGCATCTACTCATTTAAAGGATATGTCATGATACGTCAGAAGTTTGCTGTTGTCATGTAGTTGCAGGAATCTGCAAAGTATTTTGAGGTGAAATGCTTGGCCTGTAGCCTACGCAGGGTACTCATGTTTTATGAAAGATTAAACCGTTGTTAAAATGTGTGCTTTTTGTTTTCCAGAGACCACCATTTTATCTTTGTCCTGCATGGCCTTACGTGTTCAGCAGCGGGGACATAATGTGGATTAAGAAGCACAGGCTTCAAATAAGATTGTGGCCCATTTCATGCATACAGCACCTAAGTTTCTTTGGAGCAATGGCTTGTGAAGGCTTTCTGAAGCGAATAATCCTATTATCGGGTTCACTTGAGTGCTTGGGCTACTTACATCCCATGTTATAACAGAAGGAACATGAGGGGCATTGCTTTACAATCAAGACAGGAGAGGGACTAGCATCTTTACAGAGGACACCATGCAGGTTACCTTGGGTGCTGGTTTTATCTGCAGGGGCAAGAGCAGAGGTCTCATAGTCCTCTTCCAAGACTTGGGGACGGAGCAGGCGCTTTGGCTCCTCTGTGTTCCGGGGTGGTGGGAGAGCCCACGCTGCCACGTCAGCACCCGCAGCGCCAGGCTGGAGCAGCAGATGCTGAGGAGCAGCTGGCACTGGCTGTCCTGGAGTGCCAGGGCCCTGGAGCTGACTCTAGCCGAGGTGCTCTGCCTGCAGTGGGCTGCTGGGCGCTCATATGAAGCTGCAGCTACTGCAAGTACCAGGGAACGTGTTGTCCTATGTCTGTTTTGCAGCTCAGGCAGTGTTTGCTCACACCTCATCCAGGCCTGGAAGGGAGGTAGGAGAGAACCAAGGCAATGAAGGATGTGCTGCACCCATGCTGCCAGCCAAACTCGGTGTCGTTGTGGAGGGGGATGTGCAGGGGGCTGCAGAGACCGACCTCCGGCTGCGGGCTCTGCTGGTGACTCACCGTTAATGTCCTTTCACAAGTTCTTGGAACAGGCTGCCCAGGGAAGTGGTGGAGTCTCCAATCCTGGAGGTGTTTCGAAGGCATTTAGACGAGGTTCTCAGGGACCTGGTTTAGTGCTAGAGTTAGGTTATGGTTGGATTCGATGATCCTGAGGGCCCCTTCCAACCGAAACAATTCTGAGATTCTAAGTTTGCAGAAAACGGGTGTTGCTCTTGCATTTCAAACAACGCAAGCGACACCCCCATCCCCCGGCCCGGCCCCCGCCTTCCCCCGTCAATCACCGGGCCGGCCCGCTCCCCCGGGGCAAGCGCCGGCCTCCCGCACCCCGCCCCTCCCATTGCGCCGCCGCGTTGCCCGGGCAGCGGGGCCGCGGAGCGGGGCAGGTGAGACCGCCTGCCCGGGCCGGGCTTCCCCCGAGCCCTGGGGCAGCGGGGGCCAGGAGGCCGCTCCGGGACGGCTCGGCCGAGTGCTGCCCTTGCCGGGGCTTCCGGGGCGCTGCGGGACGGCGGTTGGGCTCGGGCCGGGCCTGGCTGCGGCCTGCGGGGGCGCACCGGCGGCTCCTAACGCTCGGTGCTGCCGGGGCGGGCACCCGGGCCAGGCCGGGAACAGGGAGGTCTCAGCCAGCTGGGCTCCTTTTCGGNCTGGTGACTCACCGTTAATGTCCTTTCACAAGTTCTTGGAACAGGCTGCCCAGGGAAGTGGTGGAGTCTCCAATCCTGGAGGTGTTTCGAAGGCATTTAGACGAGGTTCTCAGGGACCTGGTTTAGTGCTAGAGTTAGGTTATGGTTGGATTCGATGATCCTGAGGGCCCCTTCCAACCGAAACAATTCTGAGATTCTAAGTTTGCAGAAAACGGGTGTTGCTCTTGCATTTCAAACAACGCAAGCGACACCCCCATCCCCCGGCCCGGCCCCCGCCTTCCCCCGTCAATCACCGGGCCGGCCCGCTCCCCCGGGGCAAGCGCCGGCCTCCCGCACCCCGCCCCTCCCATTGCGCCGCCGCGTTGCCCGGGCAGCGGGGCCGCGGAGCGGGGCAGGTGAGACCGCCTGCCCGGGCCGGGCTTCCCCCGAGCCCTGGGGCAGCGGGGGCCAGGAGGCCGCTCCGGGACGGCTCGGCCGAGTGCTGCCCTTGCCGGGGCTTCCGGGGCGCTGCGGGACGGCGGTTGGGCTCGGGCCGGGCCTGGCTGCGGCCTGCGGGGGCGCACCGGCGGCTCCTAACGCTCGGTGCTGCCGGGGCGGGCACCCGGGCCAGGCCGGGAACAGGGAGGTCTCAGCCAGCTGGGCTCCTTTTCGGCTCCGGGCTGGTGCGTTGGCGTCACCAGGAGCTGGGCTTGTCACCAGTCTGGTTTGCGTGCACGCACTTGTTGGGTTTAGCGTTGTGCTCAGGCCACCTGGAGCTGGGTTTGGCTGCGTGAGCGGAAACACAGAAAATGAGAGCAAACAGAAGGTGAGGGAAATCATGTGACTTAGGCGTTTAGCAGGACAGTAACCCATTTTAGCACATGAGTGGTAGGTATTGCCATGACTGGGGGTGAAAAGTTGCAAAGGTTGGCAGACCGGATTGCATTTTTCATTTTTCTTTCGGTGTGTATATATTCGTACATGAGGTTCACACACGGCACAAACAGCAACGCAGGAGGTTCCCTCTGAACATCAGGAAACACTTTTTTACTGTGAGGGTGACCAAGCAGCAGCAGCAGCAGCACAGGTTGCCCAGGGAGGCTGGGGTGTCTCCGTCCTCTGAGAAATTCAAAAGCCATGTGTGCATGGTTATGGGCAGCCAGCTCTAGCTGACCCTGCTTGAGCAGGGGGTTGGACCAGATGACCTCCAGATGTCCCTTCTGACTGCAGCTCTTTGCAACTCTGTGATTAATGGCTTACTAGAGAAAGCAGGTCTTACCTTTGTTTTTTCCTCTCTTTTCAGGTAAGTTTTTATTATTTTTTTTGACACACATGTGTAGTCTTTCCTCACGGTTTTTCTGTTCTGTCTTATCCTGAAATCCCCAACTTTGTGCCTTCAGCTGCAGTCCCTTGGCTAGAGCTGCATTTTGAATCATTACTGGAAGTGCAATTAAGTGCACACTCTGAAGTCCGTCCCTATGCAAATTTGCTGTGTTGAAGTAATGAAGATGCTCTACCCTGCCCGCATGTCTCCTCAAAGGAAGTTGAAGGCAGCCTTGAGTCACAGCAGTCCCATTCCTCCATCACTGACTTTTAGTCTTTTTGATAATCTCTATACTCCAGCTTCTGTACAAAAATGACAAGATTCTTCTTGGTGTGCGCTAGTGAGTTGCCACCATAGCTAGCTTTCGTGTTGGCATGTGTGGTGTGACTTGTCTGGAATACTTCTTCTACAAATATGGATTGTGGTAGGTTAGAGGAGAAAAATCAGTTAAAAGTTATCTAAAGATATCTGTTCAAGTAGTAGTTCTCCTTACCTGGAGCTGTGATTGGAGTCCAAGCTTTTTTACTTGGTGACCATCAACTTTAAAGTTTTTAGAGACTCATGGTGCTTGTCTGTTGACCTTTCTGAGTTTGTCAGTTCTCCAATAGCCCCAACCATCAAGTAGGATGGGAAGGTGCTTTGGTAGAAGCCCTGTTCCCCTGCCATGTGCACATACAGGTATTCATTCACATTCTGCATCTGTGAACTGCTGTTTTATTACTATTTCTTCAGGTCCTCGTAACTGAACGTGAACAGACGATGCCTCCTCCAGAAACCATATTTTGTGCTCAGCAGATCAAAATCCCTCCGGAGCTACCTGATATTCTGAAGCAATTTACTAAAGCTGCTATTAGGACTCAGCCTTATGATGTTTTGCAGTGGGCAGCTGCGTAAGTAGGATGTGGATGTTCACATAATGATGTAGCTCTGTGTGTACAGATCCGCAAAACCTTGCTGCTCGTGTTTATTGTACAGTGGAACTGGCTTGAGTATAAAACCAGCCTGTGCGTTGCTTGCATATGCACTTCTGTGCATTAATGCAGCATACGAGCCCATAAAAGTAGTGAAGGACTTGATTTATTTCCTGTTTCATTGAGGTTTAGGACTGGCATATTTCTGGTAGTGTGATTTCCATGTAGAAGAACACTTTTTGTTGTTGTTGTTGATTGATTGATTGCTCTGTCCTTAGTGATCAAAGAGGTCCTTTAAGACCTTAAAAGATCAAAGGCCTTGTTTTCCTCTTGCATGACACTTGATTAAATTCTTGGAATTTAAAGGAAACCTAGAAATAGTGTTCTAATTCTTAAGCTTGCCTAGATGTCTTTTTGTTCGTTTGTTTCCGGGAAGAAAATTCAGGAATCTGCTTAAATGTTACTGCAAACAAAACCAAACACAACAAAAACAAACCTGAAGCTGAATCACTACAGCTGCAGTGTTGGAGAAAGACAGGGAGAACATCTTAAAACGCTGTGGCGGTTCTTAGGAACGCGATGGAGGTGTGGTGCGGCACACCTCTGGGCGATGGCTGTGCAAGGAGCTTGCCCCAGCTGAGCAGTGGGAAGCGGCAGCCGCCAGGTCGCTGGTGGCTGCTGGGATGTGGGGCTGCTGAAAGCAGGGGCAGCGCAGCCAGACCCCAGCCTCTGTTTAAGATTAAAATTAAAGATGGCACCAGCTCGGTCGGAGGAGCCCCTGCAGATGGGCAGGTGGCCGCTGCTGATGGCACATCCCTTTCTGGAACATGCAGGTTTTCCTTGCCCGGTTCAGATTGCTGGCCAGTTATGGCAGAGGTGGTATTAGAAGGGGGATGGTTAGTATGTTGAGAGAGGTTCTACTTCCCCTCTACTCTGCCGTGGTGAGACCACATCTGGAATATTGTGTCCAGTTCTGGTCCCCTCAGTTCCAGAAGGACAGGGAACTGCTGGAGNAAATATGAGAAGAAACTTCTTCTCAGTGAGGGTGCCAGAGCACTGGAACAGGCTGCCCAGGGAGGTTGTGGAGTCTCCTTCTCTGGAGACATTCAAAACCCTCCTTGACCCCTTCCTGTGTAACCTCATCTGGGTGTTCCTGCTCCGGCAGGGGGATTGGACTGGGTGATCTTTTGAGGTCCTTCCAATCCCTAACACTCTGTGATTCTGTGATACTGTGAAAAAGGAGTGTGTAAAGTCTAAAGACTGTGGTTTCCCCTAAAATGAAAGGTGGTATCTGGGCACAGGGAGATGGGACTTGTGCAGGCAAGCAGGTTGCTGAGTGTTGCCACTCCTGCACAGGAGCGTGTGGATTCATTCACTGAACTCTAAGGTGATTTACTTTTGTGCAGCTTGTAATGGCTACAGGCATTGAAGTGCATTGCTCTTCCCATTCACCCAGGTATTTTTCAGCGCTGTCAAAAGGTGAGCCCCTTCCTGTGAAGGAGAGGCTTGAAATACCTTTGGCAACAGAGACAACAGATGCTGCTTTGACTCCAGGACTCCTTAAAGTCTTGCACAAACAGGTACAAATGTCCTTTATCAAATGCACAATGCTGTTGAGGAATGCTGATGTGTTGGGGATGGTTGGGTAGAGTGGCTGTCAAGTATTTGATGTATCCTGGAGAGAGTTTTCAGTGTTCTTATCGTGGTACTATGATTTTGTTTTGTTTGAAGCTTTCTCCCAAAGGCATGGTGAATGTTGCAGAACTGAAGGAAAGATGGAAACAGTTGTGCTTGCCAGGGGAGCAGCTGGAAGCTATCCTGCAGTTGGACAACTTCGGCGAGGAGGTGGAGTGGATGAAGGTTCTGGCGCTTGGGTGTAGTGTTCTCGGTGGGGTACGTTCCCAGCAGGAGCCCTCATATCCAAACACAGTGGTATATGATCATATATGAGGCAGACCATAGAACAATGAATGCAAACGGACTTTGGGGAATGGGGATTGCTTTTGCAGCAGCCGGCAAAGTGTCTTGCATGTTTACTTCTGCTCCCCGTCAGCTTTTGGTTAGAGGAGCTCAACCAGAAAGAGATGGCTGCGTCCGCACTTTACTGGGATGGCAGTAGAAGAGCAAGTGTGTCCACAGGGAGCTTGGACCATGAGAGAGAGGGTGATAGAGAAATGGTGCTTATAGCATCACTGTAAATGTCCATGGAGGAGAACTGGAGGGAGAAATTAAAAACATCGGTGCTTGATTGATTGTTTAGTCAATTAAATTTTCACAGAAGCAATTAATGTTTCTAAATCTACATTTAATACTTTTAATGTCAGTAATAAAATCTCAGCAGAGCATTTCAACAGAATGAGGGATTATAAAATGCACTAAGCAATGTTCTTATAAAATATAATATTTTTAATGGCTTCTGTAGTAGGGAAGAAGGAGTACTAAAAAGAAAATATGTCTTAAGTAATATTTTGAGAATATTGCAATATCTGGAAACCCTGAATGTCGACTTGGCCTGGCAATGCAACAGTGTATTTTTTTTTTTTTTTAGTCATTCCAACTGTGTATTTCTTGATTCCAATCCTCCTCCCAAAATGATTTCATAGTTTGGGTTCTTCATTTAAAATGAGTAACAGCAATGTTATTTTTTTTTAAAGAAATCGAAACAAAAACAAGATCACCGGAACATCATTCTGATGGAACTAGACAGACTAAATTTACCTCCATCTATCCATCTCTTCAGTCTGCCATCATGTAGACAACTGCCTTTCCTTCCCCTGAGAGCCCTCCTAGGGGAGGAGCTACATTAAGTAAAACTGTTAATGACACTTTTCTGGCCGGTGTTGCAGATCATGAACAGATACTGCGTTTATTTTAAATATTGTTGTTCTACTGTTAGGAAATACTTATTTTGTACAAAGTCATTGCTTGCTTATTAATGAAGAGCTAAGGATAAATTTTGAAAAAGTTATAGCAAAAAGATTACTACTTGGGTTAAAAAGGCCTGTGTGGATTTTTTTGTTTTAATAGCATCCAACCAGTCTAACTCAGTGAAGCTCCATGCTGAGTTTTTCCACATTTCCCCATGTAGCTCAGCATGGATAGGCCACTGGATTATAGACATTGTATTGAATGAAAGATTTTTTGGAGTATATTTGGAATTAATACTTTGAGGCATGTTTGTTCTAAAGGGAACTTGGATGCTACTTGGCTTTGACTAAACTGAAACATTCTTGAAATGCTTTTTGCTTCAGTGTTTTATCTGCTAACTACTAAAATGGAATTGGCTTACAAATAAGGCAAATACTAAATAACAGCATTCCTAAAAATTAATATAATGTAATATTTCGTAGTAAAAAAATCATCTGAACTGTATTAATTTTCTGGTTTTTGAAGATATCTCTGTCTTTGCTGCTGAGAATTCATTCAGGTATATTGAGATGATACATATACACAGATATACGTACATACATATAGCGAGGTATAGTGATATTTGAGATTTTATGGTAGGAGAATAGTGCAATTTGGCCACATTGGAGATAGGGCTCAGGCTACCATGAGCTCCTTCTTTAAACAGGATTCTGATATTTTTACTCCAGTTTCTACTAAAACTTCATTATTGTTTCCATCCCTGCACGTGTACTGGAGGGTAAATTTGGGGTTGAAAGCCAGGTAAGGAGGTAAAGCCTTCACCTCCTTTACACGCACACTCAGTGGTTTGCAGTGTGGATTTTGTCATGGTACACAAAGGGCGTTCATGACTCTGATAATGTTCCTCTCATTTCTTGACTGAACCCCCTGCAGTCCTTACTGAGTTCAATGAAACACGCCTGTGAAATCTTAACAAAGGACCCAGACGGTGGAGCAGCTCGTGTTCCCTTCGAAACCTTCTCATTCCTCTACTCCTATTTGGCCAGTATCGATGGAGAGATACCAGAGGAGGAAACTGAAGCGTTCCTCTGTGGAATTAAAGAACAAGTGTAAGTAAAAATCCATACATGAAATTTTAAATATGGATCACCTCTGGGTTCTCCATAAACCTTTAATTGCAGATAAATAGTCAATCTTCACTTTGGGTGTAGCCATAATGACAGGAGTAAAGGTTGGCTAAGATTATACTGAAAGTGGTCAGACTTAGGGTTTGAACTGTTAAATGATAAATTGTTATTTATCCATCTTTCTTTGAAATACTGAAGTCATTACCTGGTGGTATAACTTTCCCTATACAAAGCAATTACAGTCCCAGAGAAAAGCCAGGCAGGTCAGCATCGCAGTGCAGGTCTTCTAAGTGCTCTCCAATGTTCTGGGTGTTGGCAAGATGGTCCTGAATGCTGATGTGCAGCCAGGAGGTTCCCCCTTACCCCAACCAGAATTTTTATTTTTTTTGTACTCTGATTACCCCCAATATTCTTAAGTGTCCTTCTTACAGGATTGGGTAGAAAATACCCCGTCCATTCAAGCTATGCTGCCATTTTCTGATGTGCTCTCATCGTTGCTGGTACTCACAGCTTGTTTGTTCTGAATACATCTAGACACTTGCACTTCAACAGGATATTTGCAGAGTTTGGCTACCTTTTTTTCTTGAGCACACCAACACTATTCTGTTGCTGATGGTTGATCATATTTTTGTCAACTTTTACAACAGCAAAAACCTAAAGTTCACAGGCTTGTGCTAGAAGCTCTGCTCACTAGGGCTAACTTATGCTAACTGCTACAGGTGAAAATATCATCTCTAATAGGCTTCAAGCCTTCTGCCCACAAAATTCAGAGTCAAAACCTCTTTTTGACAGATGGAGGAAAGGATCCATCAAGATATTGCATATATTCCTGCTGGAAATAGCACAGAATGGGCATTAGGAACGCATGAAAATGACAGTGTCTTCAATCCAGCTTTCAGTGGTCAACTCCCACTCATGTTACCCATAGTCACACACAGGTCACACAAAACGCACTTTATTTTGCCCTGTTTTTTAAAAGGTCCCTAAGAGCCTTGTCATCTGAGTGCCTGTGTTCCACGTTTGCGCACAGATACTGACTGCTCCTACCATCTTTCTGCCAGTTGGTCTTTCTGTCTTAGGCTGCCACCAGCTCCATGTACGTGGGAGCTCAAAAATGTACAAGCACACAAATGAACTGGCTTCTTTTGTCATATGTTACCAGATGGACAGTTTTTAATATGAAATACTTTTTAATAATAGTGCTCTTGCTTGCTATTAATATAACCCTCAATTATATCTTGCCCAACACACTAGGATTTACCATGTTGAAGTGTTGTTCTAAAACATCTGGTTTAGGCCTTTCCAGTGTCCAACAAAGTGGCATGGTGCTGCTCAGAAACTTTCTGACCCAGCCCTCAGCACTGTTTTGATCAAGCCTACTCTTCAGCACCAGATGAGGGAAAAAAAGAAAAAAAAAGGAATAAATATGTACAAGTGTTCAAGGAAATAATTTGTGTTCAAAGGACTGTTATTTGCACATTGCAATCCCAGAAGATTCTCTTCTCTGAGACTTCTTTTTCTTTATTCCACTCTTGAAATGGCCTTTCAGTGGATGTTAATTGAATACATGGTTTTACTGTTCTCCAGCCTCTCAAATACAGATGCTCCCACCTAGGGAGTGATAACTTCACTCATTTGTTTATATTGAGTAAAATGTATTTTGTTAATGGATCTTCCTACTTTGAAAAAAATAAGTAAAATTGAATTTAGAGAAGACTGGACAGCTGTAATTGGTGCATTTCCCATTATGTTTCTAGATAGGACCGACTTTGACTCTTGTACAAATACGGCTTTTCTTTTGACTACTTTGTCTGTTAGCTCTATTAGACGAGTAGTTTTCCTGCACCTTATTCAACACAAAGAACCCTGTGGCTGAGCTGCTGGAAGAAACATCAATTCGAGAAAGGATGGAAATGTTACTGATTGTTTTCCCTCTAATTAGGACCCTTTCAGAACTTAGATATCCTTTTCTATTCTTAGACAGACTGTTCTAGTTAAGGGTCTGTTTTAAAACAGGTCTTGTTTTCTGATAGGAAAAGCTACTGCATTTGTCATGTAGGTGAGGAATGCCTGACACAGGGTTCAGCGTGGTTTTGAGTTGAACAGCTGTAGTAGGTCCAGAAGTCTAAATCACTTGGAACTAGACTAAGTATTTGGTGACAGGTAATCACACTGAACTGCAGAAACGATTGAGATAAGAGACAGGATACCAGTGGCTACAGTAGAAGTGGAGAGATTCCAGTGACAGAGAAGGTCAAAAGCAGGAGCAGATGGAGTGCCCTCTCCTGGCAACTCGATCAAGCAAAATAAAGTGTTGTAGGGGGAAGACAGATACTTGCGAACTTGTTCTTTCACAGTTGCTTTCTTCATTGAAGTAACAAGCCTGGCTGATGATGACTGTGCTGAAGCAGATTGTGTGAGGAATCAGCAAGACTAAATACTGATACAATAAAAATATCACAGAAGTGGAGTCCTCCTGCACACCCTTAGTATGTACCTCCATGTCTTAAGCCTTACTGTTTAGCAGCCTCTATGACTAGTACTTAGATGTTAGTCTACAGGATAGGAACTCCTGCTAGTTATTTCTGGAAGGAAACGGGTATGCACCTGGTGTTTGAAAATGGCAATCAGCAATATTACAAGTGTCTTTGCTACCTCCCCACTAGTTTCTGTGGAGAGCTATATTCTCATCATCTTTGCCAGATGACATCACTTCTAAATTTCTTTGAGCGTGAGCTTGGGAACGGTAATTTTACCATTAACGTAGTTTTTTTTTACCACTAGCTGCAGTTGAGCCTGTTGGGAGAACTCTGAACTCTGCCCTGTCACCTCAGGTACAAGCTGTAACTAGACAGTAAGTGCTGTCTTTTCTGGAACACTGCTCCCAGAGGTGACAATGTCAAGTGGGAGGGTAGGACAGGAACTGTCTTCAGGCCTTTTCACTCCAGGAATTAGCTCTATTCTATATTCACTAACTATGGGCCAGGAAGGCAAATTAGTACAGCCTGTCACAGACTGTATTCTTCAGCCTTGGCAGACTAAACTCAAATAGATGAGAGAGACCAATGTAAGTTATTAATAGATGCATTCATTTTACACACTTTCCGACATATCATCTTCCGTCCTGACAAACTTAACCCTCTCTCTGTTTTTTCTCCAAGCACAGCTGTGATGCAACACATTATGTACAATGCAACAATATTATGTACAGAGCATGGCTGTCCCTGGCACAACAGCAGTAACAATAGTTCCTGGGCGAGTAATTCTTTTGAACAGCTGACAAACAAAATAATCAGGTTCTTGCTTCTACTTTCTTCGTTTATGGCTGTGATATTTGTCTTCATCTCTGAAACAAAAACCACAAACATTGTGGGTACTGTTAGGCTCAGACTAACAGAATCTGAAGAAAAAAAAAAAAAAACAACTTAGAAAATGGAAAGCTTTAGTTTAATGTAATCATGTCCCCGTCTAAGGGAATAAACTAAGACAGTTTATTTCTCATGCTGTTTTAATCAAAGTCTTGTCGTTTGTTGCCATAGTAGCAATTAGTTTAGGATGGATGGCATCGTTGTGTGATGAAGCCAATTTTGAGACAAGCAAGAATTCCCATCCACACAGTTAATCTACAGCATTTCTTCCCTGCATGCTACGGATAATGCAGCATTTTTTCTGCACAACAGCCTAAGTCTTTGCTCAAACACAGGTCCCACACACATATGGTTTTGCAGATGCAAATGTACCTTTGTTTATGGTATTAAAGGTGTGGCCTAGATTTGTTTTCTTTTGCCTAAAAATACGTCCAGAACTCCTGAAGAGCAACGGCATTGTTTTGAAGCACCTGCCATGGAAAAGCTAGTCAATTGACTGTATGTACATACAGCTGAACATGAGCCAGCAGTGTGCTCTGGTGGCCAAAGCAGCCAAGAGCATCCTGGCTTATATGAGAAATAGTGTGGCCAGCAGGACTAGGGAAGCAATTGTACCACTGTGCTCAGCACGGCTGAAGCTGCACCTCAAATCCTGTGTTCAGTTTTGGGCCCCTCACCACAGGAAAGACACTGAGGTACTGGAGAGAGTGCAGAGAATGGCGACCAAGCTCATGAAGACCTGGAGCACAAGTCTGCTGAGGGGCAGCTGAGGGAACTGGGGCTGTTTAGCCTGGAGAAAAGGAGGCTGAGGGGAGACATCACTCTCTACAACTACCTGAAAGGAGATTGTAGCATGGAGGGTGTTGGTCTCTTCTCCCAAGTGATGAGACAAGAGGAAATCACCTCAAGTTAAACCAGAGGGGGTTTAGATTGGATATTAGGAAAAATTTCTTCATGGAAGATGGTAGAGTCACCATCCCTGGAGGTGTTTAAAAGGTGCATAGACAAGATTTTTTTGGGACATGGTTTAGTGGCGGACTTGGCTGTGTTAGGTTAACCGTTGGACTTGATAATCTTAAAGGTCTTTTCCAACCTAAATGATTCTATGATTCTATTATATCAGTGAAGCAAATAATCCTATTTATTAAATCTCCGTGCAAACTAGACCAGAAATCACCATTAGACATGACAAACACAGTTAACTCGTTAAATGGACAATATGTTCCCCTATGCATATGTTGATCAAGAAGTAAAATAGCCTGTGACAGTACTGTGCTTATCCTGTAGCATGCTGTTGAAACTGTCACCTTTCAGATGTGAGAGCAAATTCTGGTCTGGATCACAGTTTACGATCTCACAGCACGTCCTGTTTAGTATTAGTAGCCTCATGCCACTGGCTTGTTAAACTGTGAGATTAGTGTAGCTTTTTATTGGACTAGAGAATCTAATTCTCTGCATTAAATTCTTATAGATAATGGCTACAGCTGCCTGATTCAGAAGCAGGAGTCAGCTGTCACTATTTATGCTCACCTGTCTCTTTTTCTCCGAGAATCTCTGTCTTTGCCTCTTTCGCAACTCCTTTTTCGTTTATTTGGACTCCTGCTGCTCTCTCTCCTATGTCTGGTGCGTTCAGTATCCTTAGAGCTTCCTCCAGACTGCCGTGACTCCACTGAAGCAGACCGCCTGTCTTCCCTTCTGAAAAAAAGGTTATTGATTCTATTCAATAAAAATAGTTTCACAGTCACTATTGTTTTCCTTATCAGTTTTGTAACAGAATGGCCTACTAATACTGTAAGACAGAGGATATATCTATTATTAAGCTTCTCTATCTCCCTAAGAAATACGATACCTCCCAAAAGAGGATCGAAGTCCATGCTCTTATATGTGCACATCTCACCACACTATTTAATCCAGTTATTTACAAACACTTCCCCTCAGTCTTATCTCCTCTGCTCATGAAACAGGAGACAGTGGAAGGGGTTCACTCAGTTTTGCTTTAAAGCCCTAACTTGTCAACCACTTGCCTCAAGCTCCTACCTACAGCTGGAGAACCCTGCAAGCCTGATCTTTGGTTCGGCCGCTTCATTCACCTTCATTTTAATGCTGAAAAAAACCCACCTCAAGTGTCACCTTTGTTTCAACAACTTTTTCTTCCCTAAGATCTCCAGAAGAAGCACGAATAGACTATAATTAGGTCATTACTCCATTTTTATTTCAGTGACAAATGTTTGGAAGAGTGTGTGGTGTCGCTCGACAGAGGGAGAAATATTTATACAGCAAACACGCTCCCAGTTAGCACAGCAGCATTCGCAGTGATAAGAACTGTTAAGGGTCCCAATATTTAATAAGTTACGAAAACCTTTTCTCTGATGTATTTTATAATGTATCTACTATAGTATTTCCCATTCTGTCATAGGTAAGGGGAAGAAATTGTGTACTTGTACTTTCAAGTGTCCTTTTGTCCCCAGCTATATGCATTTGGACACAGAAGGAGCACTGTTTATTCCCCAGCTCCACCAGTAACTACTTGTTCATGTGGATCACTTGCAACTTTTCCCCCATCCTTCCCAAAGACAGAGCTTCTCAAGCAAGAGCTTAACAGAATTAGTATAAAATAAACTGTGCATGTCTCAGCCAAGGTTGGTAAATGTCCTATTAGGAAGAGGTAATAGGGTAACATTACAGGCTGTCAGGCTACTGACAACCCTGAGGAATTTGCCAGCTGTGACATACCTTCCTGAAGATTTTGACATCCCTTCGTCACATATCTCTGCATTATCCAACCTATTCTCCTCCTGCCAGTGATTGCTGAGTTCTTCCATATGCACACCAATCACTTCCCGAATCACCTGGAGTTTAAGAGAGATTAAAAACAACCAACACAAAAAGCAGGATGCCATGGCAGTTGCCTGAACTAGCAACAGCAGAAAG
This sequence comes from Pampusana beccarii, assembly GCA_013399365.1. Lineage (NCBI taxonomy): Eukaryota > Metazoa > Chordata > Aves > Columbiformes > Columbidae > Pampusana > Pampusana beccarii. The sequence goes on from VWYH01000897.1 coordinate 173,973, forward strand.
AAAACATCTAAAAAAAGCTCCCCCTGCAAACCCTACACATCAGAAGTTTGAATGGGAAGTCTTGTTCGGAGAATCAGGTATTTCAGCATAAATTTAAATAGCACCATTTTACAATAGGCAGTCAACTACATCATCTTCCTGGCATTTTCACATTCAAAATTTAATAGTCAGAAATGGTCCTGTTATTTGTAACTTGCTGCAACAAACCAAAAAAGATTCCTCTATAGTTTCCAACTCTGATAAGGCAGGGACAAGAAGTGGAAAAAGAGACATTTTCTTCATCCAGAAGGGTTTATCATTGTTTATGCTGATATACAGTGAGCAATTCTGTGCAAAACACCTCTTTATTTTCAGATACTCACCTCAGTGTAGGACTTCTTTGTTATATGAACATTCTTAGCCCTGTATGACTGTCGCCGCCTTTTGTAGTCTCGCATTTCCGCCAGAATTTCAAGATGGGACTTAGGAGCTTTCTGACTATCATCTAGCAAAAAAATGGAAGTAAACAAAATGGTCATTAGCAGGATGGTAGCACCTGCAGGTATGCATCTCTGGTGCTTTAGTAATAAAAGTCTGAAACATAAAATATATTGTGTTCTTTCTGAAGTTTCTCCACTATTTAGTAACTATTACGAATTTAGCACAAGCTTCCTCTTCTTCCAACCTTCTTGCTAGGCTAATAAGCCACCAAGCAAATGTTGTTACGCGATATCAATCTCCTAACAGTGATACAAATCAATATACGGGCTTGCGATTTGGTCAAATACAAAATAAGGGCCATGTTTTCAAAGCCAGTATTACAATAAGACACAAAGACTGAGAAAGCCAGATTGTGTAAAGCATTTACCTGTGTAGATGACAAACACGGTTTCCTACCTCCTAGGCATAGCAGGGCCCACAGGATAACACATGCTTATGTTGTATTTGGTATAGTTACAAACTGGCATTACTCAACAGGGATGAGAGGCCTCAATCTAATACGCCCATTTGTATAATGTATTGCTCAAGAGCTTCTATCAGACGACTGCCAACATTTCTTGTTCAGCTTTTACTCTTAAGTGATCTTTAATCTCATCATCTCTTATGGCAAATACCGTTCCAAGCTGCACGGTAAGTTGGCAACACTGAGCAACCTGAAGTCAGCTGCAGCAAGACAAAGATCCATCCACTAAGATACACACAACAAGTGTGCCAAGAGCAGAGCACCAAGGCTTTCTCAGAAGGAAAACAACATAAAGGACACCAGCCTAGTGTTTTCTGACACCAGGTCTTCATGGTGGCTTTTAAGAACAGTATGCTTTTCACAATAAAAATAGTACAAGCAATTCTGTCTGGCTTTCAACAAAACTCATCTAACTACACAAAGGGAAAGTTCTGAGCCATAAATTCAACAACAGATCATTCTTCAGACCTTGTGTGATTTTCGCTGCTAAATCCACAAAGAGATCACTGTCATTTTCTGTGATTTGGGATCTAGACCTCTGTTTCTTCGTTTCCTCAACAACATAATCATAAAGAGCAAGGCGATCAGCTTGAGTCAGGTCACAGGTGAAACGTTTGTGATTTTGAGGAACTTCTACAGGCAGTAATGAGTAAGATCCTGGAGGATGAACAGACAGTTATTAGTAAAATAGCCTAATTATACAGAAAAACTCTGGGAAGCTCAACAAACAATGCAGTAAACACCCATGCAGTTTTCATGCTTCTCATAAATATCTGTAAGGAGTTTCATCCTTCTTAATTTGAAAGGATAAAAATTGCCCAAATTAAAAAAAAAAAAAGGCGCAAATCCCTCCCCAGCCTCTCGCGGGCTGTATAACCTCTCTTGACTGCTTACACTGTTAGCTACAGGTTTTCATATGCTTCAAAGAGAACATACTAAATTAGATCAAAAGGACACCCTGTATTGTCCCATCAATTTTAACTCTTGGTTTACAAGCTACAGCAAGAGAGAGGAGGCTGCAGCTGTGGGTTTGTCTTTCTCCTAAAATTGTCTGTGAAGTACTAGCTGCAAAATACCTGCTGTTCTGCCAACAAGAATGAAAACTTCCTAGGAGACCAGATAACTGGGCACTGTGCAAATCAGTCTGACTCACGCTGTCAGTTTAGCTACAGAGCTTTTATAATAGACTGCCACAGGCATTCATAACTAAAAGGGCTACCAAGGCACGTTCAAGATGCTCCAGATCAGATAACTAACTTTGAAACTACAGAAACAGACACACTGCTTGTACACTCTTCTTTCCTTGAATGATGTGCCCGGTATCCACACTTCCCATTCTCAGTTAAAACACACATCCTCCCAACAAACAACAAAACCATTCTCAATCCATTGCAACAGCAGCGAAGTGGCTTCCCTAAAGATACAGGATGCAGTACAGCATTTTACTTGAGAATGCTGAAATTCCCGGGAGCCATTGACCTGACCTCCTAATCCTGCTCCCTGTGACCCAGCCGACTCCCTGCAAGGCACAAGCCCCCACGGGCGTTCATCTCCAGGCAGACAGAAGAGCCAACACATAAGACAAAGTGCATGCAGGAGTCCTCACAACAGCAAAGCCACCGCTTCTCTAGATTACTCAGCGCTGGGCAGTCTTTCACATCCTGCTTTCACTAAAGACAACAAAGAAGAGGAGGAGGAGCCGCAATAACTCTACACCAACAAACCTAAAATACAAGATTTCCTCATTACTGTACTTGGAGCCTAAACCAGAACTTTTCTAATCCGAACTAACAGATTTAAATATGAATACCAGAATTTTATTTTTTAAATGCTATGTTCTTGCAGGGTCATGGAAGCCTACAAATGTGTCCTAGTAGTTACATGCTTCTGATTTTAAAAGAATTTCACAACTTATGATTAAGACCAGCTTTTTTGCCTTCTTATAGAGCTATTCTAATATTCTAAATCTGTTTAGATTTTTTTTTAAAAAAAAAAACAAAGAAAGAAAACTACTTCCTTTGATACAGGTAGTCAAAACGAAATTTACAATTAAAAATGCTCTCCATTTGCTTCTGTTGCCAAATACTTTCAATTAAACAAACAATTCCAAGTCAGTAAGCCTTGCAATACGCCAAAATGCAACAGTGAAAACCACCCCACACTGTTTCAGTGTTATCTTCAGAGAAATGCAAGCTCGCAGTGACAATTGGATGGCAAACACTGGCATCTAGTGGCTCACTGACACATCTTTGCGAGGCACCGCTTGATCAAAGGTTTATCTGCTGCTTCTCTACTGGGATGTGCTTGTGTTGAATTGATGAGCTACCACTTCTTCCAGAGCAAATTCACCTGACATGCTCCAAATACAGTGCCTATCGCATGAAAGCTCCTTCCCAAGCAACTGACTGTTAAGGTTCCTTTTGCTATGCCAGAGAAACAGAAGACTACATGAAAATCTATGCCTGAGGAAGCATTGCTGCATTTGACTTCCAGGAAAGTAGAACAAATGCACTTTTCCTTCTGCACATATATGTTTACCAACCTAAAGGACTACAGACAGGAAATACTGTATCTTTCAGGTGTTGCAGTGATTTCCAAACCACACACTGCAGCTCTACAGTCATTTCTCTTGGCAGCCCTACTTTTCCAATTGATCTTGGTGTGAACTCTCAAAGAGAAGCACAGCTCAGTCTTAACCTGGGCCACAGGCTGGTCAGAAAACTCACTGAAAAATGAAACATAAATGAACTACTGAGCTGAGAGCAAAGGACAACATCATATGTGCAGATCTGTCAGCATATTTCTTATACAACTTCTTAGGACAGTCTTGAAACAATCCAACAAAATAATAAGCATATTCTTTGTTTTTTGATCTGAGGAGTGGTAGACAAGCACAGACAGCTCATGTCTCGTAATTAATCCTTTAACAAAACATTGCATGAAGAACAAGGCTGGAGGCAGCATTAGAAGAGTCTCGGCCACAAAGAGCAGAAGAAAAACATCAGAAAACATAGGGAGAAGGGAGAGGGTAGGGAGAGGGTAGGGAGAGGGTAGGGAGAGGGTAGCGAGAGGGTAGGGAGAGGGTAGCGAGAGGGAAGGGAGAGGGTAGAGAGAGGGTAGAGCTCGGGTAGAGAGA
>VWYH01000897.1:178098-225682 GCA_013399365.1 Pampusana beccarii
GAGGGTAGCGAGAGGGTAGCGAGAGGGTAGCGAGAGGGTAGCGAGAGGGTAGCGAGAGGGTAGCGAGAGGGTAGCGAGAGGGTAGCGAGAGGGTAGCACTAGTGCTTTAAGAAACTCCTGAATTTTGCTGTGTTGATTTTCCAGTCCTAAAGAGAACTAGAGCTGTGAGCACAACAGGTTCAAATTCTCTTATCTAGTTTTCCCAAGCAGAGGAAGTAGTTATACTCCAAAATATACATGGGAGGGAATAACAAAAATAAATTAGAAAAAAAACCTCACAGCAGTTCACAAGTAGAATGAAGGAAGTTGAAAGGGGAGACACAAGAGCAGCTCTCACATAAGAGCTGATAAAGTTTTCTAAGTATCTGCTTGCTACTTACCTTCACTGTAGCCTGTACCTTCTCTTGCACTTTGAGCTCTAGCTTGCTTAACAATGTGAAACTGTAGATCTTTATCTGCAGGCAGAGAAGATAAAAACATAACAGAAATTTTACATCAAGTACTTGGTAGGGTTAGTCTTTATTTCCCAACCTCTATTATGAGACTTACAATGTGTTACAGAACATTGCAGTTTTATTTATGCATAAGCAAGAGTCTGATGTAAAAATATAATTTTAATCTACTTCATTTGAACTGAAGAAAAAAAAAAAAAAGAGGATTTCCACGTTACAGGGATATGAAAAAAGAAATGTATGTATATTGCGATAGTTTTCTGTACCATTACTATGTCCCCAAACTCTAAGACAAATTTTTCCACCTTCTAAGCAAATGTTTTAATACAGTTTCAGCACTTGATGCAAGGTGAACATTGGAAGAACCTGGAAAATAACCTAAGAGGGGGGAAAAAAAAGATCTTCCTTGGATTTTAAGATGAAAACAGACAAAACAGACACACCTACAGAACAGAATTACACAATGACAGATGTGTTATGATGGAAAATTAAGGCAAAGCACAGCAGTGAGAAATTAACCTACTGATGGAAACACTCAGTTTTTCTACAAGGCCTTTGAGAATCTATGGCTGGCAAGGCAGAGGGCCGTGCTGCTCTGCTCCTGGGGGTTTTCCCTTGTCTTCTGCCCCCCTGGGTCTCTCTCTCCAGCCCCATACCCTGACTCCCCCCGGGTCTCCCCTCAGCCCCAGCCATGTCCCCCCAACCCCAGCAAAGCCGCTCACCCATGGCCACGGTGGGAACCTTCAGGTTTTCATAGAAAAAGCTGGAGTCGTACATCTCAGCCTGCAGGACCAAGAGGCTCAGTCAAGACCCGGGGCCACCCCCAGTGACACTGGCTCTGGGCTCCACCTGGAGTCACCTCCGACCTGGCTCTCAGGCCGCAGGCGCCCGCTCGGCCGGGCAGTCGACACACAGAATCACAGAGTGTTAGGGATTGGAAGGGACCTCAAAAGATCATCCAGTCCAATCCCCCTGCCAGAGCAGGAACACCCAGATGAGGTTACACAGGAAGGGGTCCAGGCGGGTTTTGAATGTCTGCAGAGAAGGAGACTCCGCAACCTCCCTNGCCCCTCAGTCTCCTCCATGCTAAAGAGACCCAGCTCCCTCAGCCTTTCCTCATAAGGGAGATGCTCCACTCCTTAGCCATCTTTGTTGCCCTGCGCTGGACTCCCTCCAGCAGTTCCCTGTCCTTCTCCCCCAGGCCAGGAGCGCCGTGTCCCCCCCGCACCAGCCAGGCACCCCACCCCAGCCGGCCCGGGCGCCCACCTCCTCCTCGGCGGAGTAGCCCATCTTGCGGAGCCGGCAGGACGCAGCGTGCCTCTCCAGCGACGCCCGGGGGACGCGGTGATGGACGTCGTAGGGACACGGCGCCCACTCCACCTGCCGGCGGGACACGGGTCAGCGAGCACCGCCACCCCCGCCGCCCCATAGCCCCATAGCCCCCATGGCCCCCATGGCCCCCACGGCCGCCCCCGACAGAGCTGCCGCCACCTTACCGGGTCCCCGAGCCACACTGCGCTGCGGGCGGCCATCGCGGTTCAGGGCTGACGCCGAGACCTCGTGACGGGGGGCGGGGCCGGCACCATGTTTACTGAGGGCGCTCCTGCCGCAGAGGACGGTGGGGCTGTGGCGCCATCTTGCCTGGCGGCTGTTTGGTGACGGCAGCAGTTCCGCTCCTTCCTAGAGCAGGGAGGGCCCGCAGCGCGGGGAGCGGGCGCCGCCTACCGGCGGGAGGGAGAAACGCGGGAGGCCGCGGAACCCGGGGGAAGCGCCGAGCCCGAAATTGTGTCCCCAAACTGAGCCCCGAAAGGCGCCTGCCTGTTAGTGACCAGGCAGGAGGAACATCGGTCTCCTCAGTGCCGTCGAGCCCCTGATACCAGTTCTCCTCTTGCAACACGAGGGAGGAATGCGGTGCGAGACGGCAGCACCTCCAGCAGCCGCCCGCCGTGGGCTGCCGCTGCCCCAAAAACGGGGCTGCTTCCAGTGTGCGCAGGAATGAGACAAATTTAGCACAAGAATGCGAGATACTTATTACGGAGTCACGCAAGCCTGGGTGCTGAAATAAAGCCAGCATGCCAGCAAGAAAAGTAAAAGGCATTATATACAAAATCTTGTTGCTATGTTCACGCCCTGAAGAGCCACTTGGTTACACATTTGTATACTGCACTATGTAATCCTTTTAGCGTATAACGAGCAACACTTGGCTAAAGGACACGTTATCCAACAGTCTCGAGCGATGTGTTAAAGCAAGACTCAACTAATCGTGCAGGCTTTAAAATGTCTAAAGCTGCGAGGTCAGCAGTGTCTGAAGTTCATGATCAGGTGTTTCGCAAATCACTCTTTGTTATATGGACAGACCGACCTAAAACTGAAAGGATGTGCGTATCTCTAGGTTAGCAATTGCAGACAGGATTAATTCTTTTAAGTGACGACAGCACTACGTGAGGGGATCCGTAAGGAGCCCTCTGCGCAGTGCAGGGCCAGGATGTGTGTTTCTCCCCAGCACGGGAGCAGCGTACCCCAGAGAGTCCTGCCCGCTACCTGGCTAAAATTACAAGAGCCTAGAATCTCCCCTAGAGACTGAGTGAGCATCGGGCCTCAATAAGACTAACATAGCGTGAGGAAAGAATGCCTGTCCCAAGGAATAAATTTTGCATGATTGACATTTGTGCTTCCCTATTTTTGTCATCTATGAGAAAAGCACATATGACTAGAAGGAAGAGTGCATTTGACAAGGGGGGTGGGGAGGAGGCACAACAGATGTAGCTGCCAGAATGGCTCTTGTGCATCTGCTTTCGTTAGCAGATTACAGCCCTTTCTCTCCTGCACAGCGAATTTGAGACTCAGCTGGGATTTTATCCCTTTGAGAGATCTGCTGTCTCTAACTACGTTTGCCTGAGGATCTTTGACTTTGCATGATACAGAACACTTAGAGTTGAAGACTTCCCAGCTGCCCTTGCAAGTTCATCTGCGCTGTACTAAAATATGCTCACTAACATTAGCACATTTTGTCAAAAGAGTAATAAGAACAGCTGGGCAAAATTGTTCTAACCATCTCCACTGTAAAATACCATTTCTTCAAAATTATGGAAGTCAAGTTGGACAAAATAACCAAGCAGATTAGTTTTTTAAGAGTAACAATTAAACAACATTTTGATTTTTTTAACTTACAAATTAAATTCATAGTTAAGAATCATGATCAGAATAGATGTTTTGCTCTACTAAGCAATAACATTTTGAATTATTAAAACTTATCTCAGAGGTTTATTTTCCCCTAAAAATACCAGTTCTTGGGATCATGAAACAAAAAATGTTGTCTCTTTTATTTTTCCTAACCTTTATGGGTTTGGGGAAATGCCAGAGAAATAAACAAACCACCGAGATTAGTGTTTTCCTTTCCAGAGCTCTGTGAGAAGCCTCCATCCTGTGATACAGCACATCAGTTAGAAGGCAGCTCGTGCTAGGAAATCTGCTCATCCCAACATCCAGGTAACATTGCAGCTCACCCACGCTGAGCAGCAGAGGCGTGCCTTGACTAATGGAAATAAGGCTGCAACGTGCAGAGTGAGTGCTCAGCAAATAGTGTCCAGGTCACTGTCTGGGACCCAGAGAGATGGATCCACAGTACCCTGGCTCTGGAGAGGAGCAGAAACCCTCTTCGGGGTCTTGAAAACTGCCTGATGGATGCACAGACCACAGCAGGGCCTGGAACAACACAGGCCTAAGATTAAGCCTTTTGAAATAGGTGTACAAGGAAATCAAGGACAATAGATGAACCAAGGCCTTTTGGTACACAAGGTACTATGCAGCAGGGGTAAGATCTTCCCTGAGTCACCTTGCCACTCTGTGTTTGGGCCACAACCTTTCCAGGAGCAAACTGGCTGATGGGAGAGAGGGTGGCAGTTTACACAAGCTCACAGCACCGCTTTCCCTTCCAGGCTGCGGTGCACTTATGTTGTTTTCCCATCACCTGTGGGGTGAGATCGCCACAGACTTTCAGCTACGTCATCTTTCCTAGCTGATTCTCTTCCCTCTGTGGCATAGCCTCTTCTCTTGCACCCCAGCACTGTGCTGCCTGCAGGACAGACACATTGGGATTTTGTCATCAAGTAACGTGGTTAATAATGTACCATCAAGTTTAACACATCTTGATCTCTGTAGCACCCCTGAGGAGAGGAAACTCCGCAGCTGCGTTTCCCCAGGCAGGACTGCCACCTGATTGCAGCTCCCCAGAACAGGAGTACGTGAGTGTGGCCCAGTTCTTTTGCAGAGCTGCGACGCTGAGTGTGCTGGTGGTGTGGTAAAGCCTTTTCTGCAGGCTTTTTCTGGGTGATACTGATCTCCAGAGAAAGTGTCTGTGGGAACCAGCCCCAGATGTCCTCAGTATGCATGTTTCTGGATGGGGAAAGGGCCAGGGAGCAGGGGAAAGTAAGCCAAAGGATGAAAAGAAACTTCTTGGGACTACTCAAAAGCCAAAATGGAAGCAGCCCAGTTTTTGGCCCAAGAGAGGCCATGCAGGCCTGGCAGGCAGAAAAGACAGCTTTTGACCTGCAACTGTGACAAATTTTTGTTGGGCTGCACCCCAACAAATTTGACAAAGTTGTAACCAAGTTCTCTGCATCTAGCCTAGCAAAGAGCATGGAGTAAGCAGCCAGCACCTGGCAGACCACGATCTGTCCTGCAGCAGGGATTGCTCCCCCCAAGCATGCACCATGCAGAAACCACCTCATCTCTAGTGGGGGCTTAACCCACGGCTGCTTTGTTAGCACTCACCTGTCAGACTGCAGAAACAGGGGACGTAGGACAAGGAGGGGGTTCCCAGCACCCCAGTGGTGAGATTGACCTTACTCATCTCAGGGCAGCGCTGCTGGTTTGCCGTTGTAGTGATACCACCTCTTGCCCCTTGCTCCTAGAGCCCACATGTCAAACTTACTTTCTCCAGAGTAGGAAATGTGGTATCCAAGCTGATAGCATGGGCATCACTCAACAGAAGCCACTAAACTAGAGAGAGATTTTGTAAGGACGAAGCACACAGACACTTGAATTTCAGTTTTTTTGTCGTTGCTGCTGTTACTTTCTGCTATCTTAGACTTCAGATAAGATGCCACCCCCAAAATCTGTAGATCAGGTTCAGCTGAATCAGCTTTGTTTTCTACAGGGACATGAGTTGAATTTCTCTAGCACACATGAATCAATCTATAGAAATATTCTTCATGGCATAGACAGATTTTTCAGAACTGTCTTCACCAGACCCCTGACCAGAGTTTAATTTTCACCATTCGCTGAGCTCTAGTTTTGTTGCCTTTCCAACTCATCCAAAAGTGCCAGTTTGGAGCAGTACAGGTGCTGATGACAACCAGAGAAGCCAGAGAATGCTCAGACCTCACTGGTACCTCTGCTAGGGGAATGGAGCTGATCTATTCCTTCAGGTGTGTACCCCTCCAAGCCTGCTGCAGGTTCTTGGCTCCTGGATCTTGATGCTTATTCTTCCGTAGCTTAGTCTAGTTCACAATTAAAGCCTAAGGTATATTTTACAAACTGCAGTACACTGGACACTTCCGAATTGATTTATAGCTGCCAGCTCTAGCAGCTGTTAGTGCCTTATTGATTCCTCTTTCTGTATCCTTGTGATCTCTCATGGATTCATCAGATGTGGATCAGTTTATCAGGTTGGTATCATCCTTATCTTTAAAGATAAAGCAATTGAAAGCTTGGTGTTTCCCCCATGTGCCAGATTCGTGCGGAAGCTATGTAACCATCTGTGGTAAACATAGTGACAAGACGTATCACTGTAGGAATATTGACGGAAAACTGGAAATGTACCATTAAACAGCCAGAAGTAAATCCAGTGTCCTCTTGCACACTGAAGTTTAAATATGTGTGGTTTTGAGCTTGCATGGGGTTTTCTGTTTAAGCCCTAGCACTGTCACAGTTGCAGCACTGCGATCCTTGACCCTTTGCCTGCTCCCTCTGCCATTTGCTCTTGGCTTTCCAACGGGGCAGTACCCGCTGCCTGCTCGGGGTCAAGGTTCCTCACCTGCCTTTTCCTTCTGGGTTCTCAAGGGCCTGGCAGGTACAGTCTGGCATCTACTTCCAGCACATTCATTTATTTAGCACCCACTGTGATTAAGCATTATCCCTGTGAAGAATGAGAGCCCCTTCCACACTTTTTGTCACAAATACTGTTGAGATGGAAACTCAACTAAACCAAAATGTGACCGAGACTCCATAACTGGAAACTGGAAACTTCTGGCCAGTGACTTGGCCCCTGCTTGTGCTTAGCTGTGTGCCGCAGGTGTGGAGACCCTTCCAGCTTGGGGATGCTTGTGCTGTTTGCCAGGAAGGACAGAGCAGCCTGCAGTTTTCTTTTAAAAGCACATTATTGAAGTGCAATTGTCTGCTTGAAATTAAGAGATAACAATAGTCTCATCTGCTTGCTGTTGCGATGTGTCAGTCTTCTTGGAGAGGCTTTACAGCTCTGTGCTTGATGTGAGGCTTTGTAACACGTTCCAGCCAGGAGCTCGGGTGCTGCCTTAGCTGCTGAGCAGCGTTGTCTTGCCTAGAGGTTGCTCCTCACTAGTGACTGTGGGCTGAGCAAGAGAGGCAATGCTGCACATAGCCCCATGTAGCACTGCAAGCTGCTGCACTTTGCTGACCCGGGCTACAAAGCCAACGCCAAGGTCAGCCAGCTGATGCCAATGAAGAAGCAGCCTGATAAATTGGGTTTGCATGGCAAGGGGTTTTTTTTGGGGGGTGGAAGTGGGCGCTACAGGGTGACTTCTGTGAGAAGCTGCTAGAAGCTTTCCAAATGTCTGAGAGAGCCAATGCCAGCCGGCTCCAAGATGGACCTGCTGCTCGCCAAGGCCAAGTCCACCAGTGACGATGGTAGCACCTCTGTGATAATATATTCAAGAAGGGGAAAATGTTACTGTGCAATTGCAGACAGAGAAAGGAATGAGAATATGTGACAAACAGCTCTGCAGACACCAGGGCCAGTGAAGAAGGAGAAGGAGAAGATGCTCCAGGCACCAGAGCAGAGATTCTCCTGCAGCCTGTGGTGCAGACCGTGGTGAGGCCGGCTGTCCCCCTCCGGCCCATGAAGATCCATGGTGAAGCAGATCTCCACCTGCAGCCCAGGGATTACCCTATGCTGGAGCAGGCTCCTGGCAGGACCTCTGGCCCTATAAGGAGAGGAGCCCATGCTGGAGCAGGTTTGCTCGCAGGACTTCCAGCCCCATGGAAGAGACTACTGGAGCAGTTTGTGAAGAACTGCAGCCCATGGGAAGGACCAATGTTGGAGAAGTTCATGGAGAACTGTCTCCTGTGGGAGGGACCCAAGGCTGGAGCAGGGGAAGAGTATGAGGAGTCCTCCCTCTGAGGAGAAGGAGCGGCAGGGACAAGGTGCGATGAACTGATTGCAACCCCCATTCCCCATCCCCCTGTGCTGCTTGGGAGGAAGACGTACAGAATTCAGGAGTAAAGTTGAGCCTGGGAAGAAGGGAGGGATGGAAGGAAGGTACTTTAACATTTGTTTTTATTTCTTGTTACCCTACTCTGATTTGATTGGCAATAAATTAAATTAATTTCCCTGAGTTGAGTCTGTTTTGCCTGTGATGGTAATTGGTGAGTGACATCCATGTCCCTATCTCGACCCACAAGCCTTTTGTTCTATTTCCCCTCCCCTGTCCAGTTGAGGAGGGGGAGTAATAGAGTGGCTTTGGTGGGCACCTGGCATCCAGCCAGGGTCAACCCACCACACCTGACATCTGACATAATCCTGTATAAGTGTGCACCCCTTCTGGAAATACCCACAGGTCCTTTGGATTGCATGTAGCCTCAGGCTGCAGCCCTGAAGGCATCAACGTGAGGACAGGTGTACCAGGTTTGAGAGAGGTGTGAGGGAGGCTGGAGCAGGGCCTCCTGTGTCCAAGTCATAAACCAGGACATTAGATAAAGGTGCTGGGTATGCCCAGCAGAGGTGATCACTTAACAGTGCTGCTTCTGTGAGAAGGTCTGGGGTCAGGATTTAAATGTCCAGTGGGCAGAGGACAGCAGAGACACCCATAACACGTGGCCATCTCCGAAAAACTTACGTTTTACTGCCACTTGGCTTCATTTTATGCAGTAATATGTCCCCACTCCAGAGCAAGAATTCAGTATTTGTTAATTTGTTATATGGCTGAAAGGTATTACCCAAATTATATTTCAGTCCCTCTGGCAATGCATCTAAGGCTACAGCAGCAGATGAACGCTGCTGCATGTGTCACTGCCCTGACTTTCTGCCAGGCCTTTGTCCTTGGGTCGCTGTCACCCTTGCCTGCTGTGCATTAATAGGATTGTATTTCCTCAGCACGGGGAACCTGCCCAGCTGATCGCCTGCCAAAGATCGGCTGGAGCAGACGGTCGCCTTGCTGCCCACCCAAGCCTTTGTCAGCGGGACACGTGGAGGTGCCTTCCCGGGAGGGACACCATCCCTCTCTTTGTGCCACATGCAACCCCTGGAGCACCTCATGCTGCCAGGCAAACCGGCTGACCCTCAGCCCTACATCACCGTACTGCAGCAAGCTGGAGCCCTTCCGCGCCCCAGCAAATGAACTGCGATGTGGGGCAAGGCAACGGGGAGCTGAAAGAGCACAGACCTTACAGCGCGCTCGGCACTTAACACCGCTTCAAAGGCTTTATAGCCGTGCAGAAGTCATGAGTCAACCACATGTTACAGCTGATGCTCAAGTCCCCCTTGTGTTTGCCATGTGGGCATGTCCTAAGTGTGCCCCACTTGGTGCTGGTATGGGGAACTCCAGCTCCTCTCCTGGGGGCCTTGTGTATGGCCCAGGCCCCATGGCATCCTTGCCTGTATGGTGGCATTGGGCAATATCTGGATGCATACAGATTGAGCCACTTGCTTTTGCTGCATCTGCAGACTTGTACAGCTTTAGAGGTCGCTTTGAAAACATGGCCTATCACGTTCAGCACTCTAAGTGCAGGGAATAATTATAGCTGTCCCTAGGTGTTGCCATTTCTTCTCATAAGGGTGTGTGAAACAAGCAGTATTACTTTAAGCTGAAGCAATATTTCAAAAGAAGTCCACAGGAAGGAGAAACTTACTCACCCACAACAATTTCTTTGGAAAAAAGAGTCATCAGATGTGACAGGCAAGGTTTTATAATAGGCTTAATATCCTGGGTGTGGATTTGCAAGTGCTGCCTACAAACATCCTTCCTCTTGCAGAAGGATTAGCACGGGATTACAGATGCCCTTTGAAGATATTGGCATATGCTCAGATGGTCACACCATCTGAGGCTTCCCAAGCACTTGGGGGTGGGGGGGAAGGAGAAAGCGAGTGCGGAAGGGAGATGGAGATCCTGCATAATAATTGCCAATGGGCAGAACACAATATGGCTTTAGCTCTCACAGGCACTCATAATTCAAGATCACTGTATTTGCTGAGCTCATCGGTGATGGGATTTCAACAGGCTCAGCACAAAAACTGCACCCCAGCAGCATCACATTTGGAAACTCAGCCTCTTGGCTGAGACATGAAACAGAAGTGCTGCATGTTTGTGGTCAGCAATGACCCTCAGGCACTTGTGCATGTTTGAATTACAGTGTCAAACTCCATGTCCTGGCCAGTGTCCCTTGACTCTACACGCACAAGTCATTACGAGTTTACAGTTGAAGTTCTGTGCTCACCACACACACGCTGTGGTCTCCACATCGCCCTGTTCCTGACCGTGGGCTTCTTTCCACCCTCTGTTACTTCTTTGCAGGCTTTTCCCCCATTTCCTCCCCTGTCAGGCCCAGGTCCTCTCCACCCCTTCAGTATCCCCACCCGTCATGTCAGCAGTTCTGTGCTCCCAGGTCTTTCTGATTCTATTCACTGATGCTCAAAACCTTCACTGGAAAGCAGGAACTGCTCCACTGTGCTGTTACAGTATTACCGCCAAAGAAGAAATGTTCCCCAGCTGAGCAAAACACCCCATTTTGCTAAGCCCATCATCATTTCTGCAGCTCTGATCTGTCCTGCTGCATGTCCTCTCACAGGTGCTCCGTCTCTCGCAAGGCACAGCCTTGCACAGCAAGCGGTGACCTGGCTGTAGTGAAAAGGAGAAGCACCCTCACCCACTTCACTGGCTGCATCTTCCATCCCAGCACACACATGCAGCACCCCAGGATGTGCTTCCCTGCAAGTGTGTACGAAAAATAAGGTTATTTTCTTTTAGTGGTTGTTTATTCCACTTTCTTGTCAAATGCACTGTGCAGTATTGTGTCTCACCTCAAATATATTTCTGGGCCACCACAGGAGAAGCAATAGGGAAATAGTAACAGGACATATCTTAAGACAACAGCTCCATTCACATCGGCAAAAGCTATAACCAAAGCAAAAGCATGTCAGTAATCTACCCAGTGTCTACCTAATACATACACATAGTCATAAGCTGTGCTAAAAGAGCCGCTTTAAAACTGCATCGTTTAAGCTGCGCACTCAGGTGTAGGAAAAGCCACATTTCTAGCTGAGAGTCCACAGGCAGCCCTGCAGGCTGTCAGGTCTGTGGCAGGCATGGAGAACAGCGGTGCCTTGGCGGGTGGGCGGCACATTGTGCCCGTACGTATTGTATGTGGCAATTCGCTGACAGAATGAGCTGAATTAAGATGTCATGCACAGCTGTGAATTAGAAAACTATCGGTAAGGCTGCCGGGCACCAGGATTACTCTGGTCTATTCCTGGATCCGGCAGCAGAGTCTATGATTGGCTACGGCCATGATTATGAGCAGGATAAGCAAGAGCCCACGGCTGGAAGGACTCCCTCTGAAAATCTCTGTGGCCGCCTCTGGGGGATTTAGAGCTGTTCTGCAAGCTGCACCTCCCCTCCCAAACCTGGCAGGGACTCTCTCCTCACTGAAGTAAGAGGAAAGATATTTACATGTCTTACAGGAATGGAAATGCAGCCAGGGACACCAGGATACCTAAACTCAGTCTTACTTTTCCTAGACTGTACGTACTTACACAGGAAACCAGAAGAAGAGCTGGGTAGAAACACTGATTTAAACCAGATACTTGCACAAGGTACAGCAGTGTTGTATCTGCTCTTGAATTCCTCACTCAGTATTGGGAAAAAGTGGCTGCTACTCTGTACCACTGAAAAATGCAAGATCCTGCTGTTTTTTGGTTGCAGACGTAAACCTCAGTGCTGAAGATTCAGGATGCTGTTCCCTGACACCCAGGCTTCCCCCTCATTCCTCATGGGATTGCGCAGGTGCAATCACCCAGGCAGCAGCTGTGGGGTGGGAGGCAGAGAAGAGCTGCTTGGCTACTTCTTCTCTCTCTTCACCTCGAGATCTGCAGGGGCAGCAGTGCGGCAAGTTGTAAACACACAGCTACGAAAAAGGGGTTTAGCTGTGATTCCTCTCATTTGTAGAAAGCAAGCTTGATTAACTGAGTCGGAGCGTTTTTTTACTGCATGACCCCGTGGTGCAGAACCAGTTTACCCCAGTAAGCGATACTTGGCATAAGAGCCAAGATGCCAATTGATCTGTTCTTAGAAATCCCAGCTGCCTACGGCAGCTGCCAAGCTAGAAAGTGTCTGGTATACCAGAGCTCGTCCTGGGAAGGGGCAACGCTGCCCCGGGCATGGGGCTGTGGTACTCACCAAGTACCTCAGGAGGCATTCACGGAGGAGCAGTTTGTATTAAGCACATGGAGGAGAAGAGCAGGGGGAAGTTTTGGAACAGCTCTGTCAAGGCTTCCCTTGCCATGGCCCGACACCGGCTGGGGCTGCGGAAACAGCAGCAAAGCCCTGCAGCACCAGCTGCTGGCATAGGGCGCACCGAGGTGCTCCCTTTCCTCAAACGAAATGTCCGTGGCTTTGTCTTGCCACCCTGGCTCTTTTTTGTCGCATCCCTGCCTGCTGCAGGCAGCAGTAGGAGGTCTCACACCTTGCTGCCTGGAAAAGGCACAGCAACACAGACACAGTGATATTTCAGTAATGAAACAGTTGCACAAGCCCTTTTCTTAAGCTTCTAGAGTGTTGTGGTGTCTTGACACCAGCAGGGGTAGCCCTCAAACTCCTCCCAGTGCAAACCTGGAGCACACCCCTTGCCCTGCCTTGTCCCATTTCGTTGGGGCTTTTATTTCCCAACCCTACGAGGGACCCTGGAGACCTTCACTGTCCCACCAGCAGCTCAGTGCTCTCTCTCTCTCACTATACCACCATCCCAGGGACCCCGCACAGGCTCCAGGAGCAGATGAGGATGGCAGGGACTGGGGCTGCAGAGGGTGGAGAGACAGAGCAGCTTTCCTGAGCCCTCTGCCAAGGGGCTCCCCAGCCAGCCCCAGCCATGCCCTGCCCTGCTCCCAGCCAAAATGGAAACAGCTCCAGGCTGACGTTTGCATTTTGCTTGCGTTTTGCTTCTCAGGGGCTATGAAACAGAGATACGAGAAGATTACAAGTGGAGGAGCTTGTGCCGAACTCAGACTAAAGGTATGGCAGGAGAGGCAGAATGGCTGCGCTCGGGCAAATCCCACAGCAGTAACGTGTCGTGAACAACTCTGCAAAAAAACACAGTTTTCCTGCAGGCAGGGAGTGGGATTTTTTTGCTTTGCAATTTAATACCTCAAATTAAGGTTGCTCCTGTGTTTATCAATGGTTTGGCCTATTGGAACGCTATTTCAGACAACACAGCTATTCCTTGGTTTCCCACGCTGCCTCCACTTCCCCTCCTCACTTCAAAATGTGAATTGTTTAAATCCCAGAGGATTTCACAAGACTTAGTTCGTTACGACAAAACGACCATAGAAAGGGGGGCAAGATAGCGATTCCCCAGTCCAGCATTCTCTAGCTCTTGCTTGGTCTGAAATTAGAAAAAAACAAACAAACAATTTCCAGAAACAAAACAGGCCTCCAGGTTCATCTGTCCAGATGATATTTTTCAAGATGCCCCTAGGAATTTTCTAATATCTCTTTGTTTCCCTTATACTTCCCCAGCCTCACTCATGACCTGTATGAGTTGGAAGCCAGAGATTTTTAAAGAGAAAATCCCCAAGGAAATAAGATTTTTTAAAATTATACACATATATAATGTATATATGTTATTTATAGATATTTAAAAGGTCAACAATGCATATATAGAAACACATATATGTATAAATGTATGTGTATATATGAATTAAAGGTCAACAGATGAGTAAAGAGAATCTCAATGTTTTTAGCTGTTCTGTCCAGTTGAAAAAATTCTGGAGGTCACCTCAGATGGCAGTAAAGGCTTGTAATCATTACCCTCTTCTGCAGGCTTTATAGGCTTACCTGCAGAAACCTCCCAGCTTTGGAGAAAATATCCACACACACTTTTTCCACTAAGCCTGGTAAATTAAACCATGGGATGTTTTCCATCTAATTAGGGGTGGGGGCAGAAACACATCTGCAGATTACACTGTGATTTTTTTCCTAACAACCCTAATTTAAAATGAACTAAAGAGCCTGCATGAAACCAATCAAGGAAAGAAAAAAAAGTGAGGTGGGTAACAGATGGTCCCAGAGTGAGGGGAATCTCTCTGAAATGAGCTCAGACTAAGCTATTAGAGGCTTCTAAACAAAGAGGCTAAAGTAGCTGCTGGTAAATACCGTAATAGTTATCAAATATGCAAATCTGTCTGTAAATGAGACAATTTTTCTACTGAAAGACTGTAAAAAGTACAACCTCCTTGTTCTACATATTTAAAGTGCCTTTATGAAAAGCATGCATTGCAGTTTGCTTAAGTGACAATAATCAACTTTTATAACATACTTAGCTTTGTCCTATCAACCCAATACAGGTGTGAAACCAAGAAATGCTTGGTTTATCTTTCATAATAGGGGGTCAGAAAAATCTGATTGCAATAATCTTAATTGTATTCCTGTATTCATATCTCAACTAAAGGTTGGTTGAGGTCCTGATCCAGCAAAGCACACAAATGCATGCTTAGCTTCAAGCAGGCCTTGCTTTCTAGTTTCCACGACTTCAAATCAGTGGGAAGAGACATGACACATGCTGACAGCACGTACTGGAGCGCGTACCTGGGCTCAGCCCACCAAATTCTGCGTGTTTTGACTTTTTACCAGTATCATAAGGATGTGAGGTTAACATGGCCATGTTCTATACATCACTGCTTTACCTTCTTCCCCAGTATGCCAGAGGCAGAGTTTGATTTTAAAGTTGACAAAATGGAGAAACAAACTGTAAAAAACGAGGACAAAATTTTGCCAAGTATAAAACACTACCCTTGGGCAGGAATAATCAATTTCATGAGTACAAATTAGGACCAAATAGCTAGGAAGTGTTGGAGAAAAGGTTCTGGGGATCACAGTGGACCATAAACCGAACACAAGCCTGTGGCAGATTGCTGCGCAATAGTTGAGCGCTATGCAGGACAGTGTGAACAGGACAACAGCAGCAAGACCTACAAGTAATTCTGCAAGTACTTCTTATGTTCTGTTGGGCACTTGTAAGGCCCTGCTGGAGGCATATGCCTGGATTGGGCACTGTCCGTCAAAAATGAGGGAGATCTGGAGTAAAGTGATGTCAGCAAGGCTGTGGAAACTCAAGCATCGGAAGCTTTTAAGTACAGATTAGCTAAATACTAAACTGACAGCATCAGTAATGTTTACTCCTGTGACTGGGCAGATGTTGTCCTGGCGTTCATGTCACCTCTGTGGTGACAAGCTATAAAACACATGTTGACAGGACAACAAGGCTATGTGTTTGAACTTCAGAAGACAGTATTATCCAGGTAACTAGCATCACCATGGTCACATTAAGAGAGTCAGAGAATCCCTTAACTGCAAGGGAAAAGTCCCTAGAGGGGGAGAAAAAGCATAGTTGCCAAAGATCTCATATCTCTTGTAGAAATGTGGGAGCAGCACCAGGGAAGAATCTTTGGAAAAAGAAAGCAACACTTTAAATCACCCCCGTGGTTGCCTTCAAAGGGCCAAATGTAGTTTTAGAACTGTATAAATGCAGGAGTAGTTACACCCCTGATTTAGACAGTTAATACATGCTATGGCAGGCCCCTGGCAGTTCTTCTTTCTGCCTTTCGTAGTTCGTGGGTTTGGGGCAATAAGGAAGATTGTTGTGCTGCTCCTCTGCACAGGCATTGGTGACAGAGGTGTCATCGCTCCTCTGCAAAACACCACACAGAAAAAATGCAGATGTGCAGCAGCACAGATTAGCTAATGAGATTGTGCAGTTGGTTTCCCTAATGGAGAAGGCTCATGGGACATGAGGGGTGTTCCTGCCTGACCACATCTTGCTAAAGAGAATCTTCCACAAAACCAACAGAACAGTTTATTGAGAACTTGCCACCTGAGTCCCCCACAGACATGCTTGGCTTTAGCCGTCTAATCTTGGTAGCGGGGAAGAAAATCTGATTGCAATTAATTTTGCTTGACAAATGGAGAGCAGAGCCAGAGAAAGAGAGCAGGGTGTGCTGTAGGCAGAGATGCATTGCTTCAGGTGCAGGTGGGTTACAACTTCCTTTGCAGCTGTGAGTAAAAACACTGTAAGTATCCATAAAGCAACAACACTTTTTTCCAGTTCTTGCTCAACTCTGTAACTACCAACACAGTCAATACATAGTCTTATCACTTTTGCAAGTGAGTCAGATTCTGCATTACATACAGTGTTATGTTATGTGTCTGTGTTACACTGCTGTTAACATCTACTCCTCCCAGGATTCCACATGTAGAGCAGCACTCTGGCTATCTCACACTGAAAAGGAGATATTTTGGTAACAAAAATGAGACTTGGCGAGCAGCACTGTGATTGCACACATCAGGTTGGACTGGGGGTAAGGAAAAAACCAGACAGAGGGGAAAGTATAGTATGATACAGTATGAGTACTACTCATACGCTGAGATATCTTCTATATATGTAACAGTACAAATAACTTCTAAGTGCTGGCATGAGAGAAAAAATATTCTTTCGCATATACATGCATGGAAAGAATGAGAAACAGCATATCACTATGTAGTACAAAGCAAATTACAGTGGACATGTACATTTCTCAGAGAAAACAGATTCATTTTATACCTACACTTTTATTAAAAACACTGTGGCGAGAGAGACTATATAACTATTCATCATGCTCAATTTAATTCTTTATTCCTTTTCATTTAAATACACATAGTTTTAAGCTGCTATATGTATTGCTTTATGTACTTTTCACTGGTCGTGTTAGAAGGTAAACATGCCCTAGAATAGTTGATTAGCTTACTTGTAAGTAGCTCAAGGGCCAATACAAAGATTTTTTGCTCTTTTTAAGCTGTGATAGCCAATATGATGTCTTTTCCTGCATTGCAATTTTAATGGTTTTGCTATTTCAAAATATGTTCAACTGTTTTGCTGTCTTGTTTTGGAGCTTGTTATTTCCCAACTGGGAATATAGCAGACTGTGGGCTGAGGCAGCTGGCACATGGACAGAGAGGAAGGACTGCCGTCCCTCAACAGGCTATACCCACACTTGTTGGGGAATTGGTTTCCTCAAAGCACAGCCCGAATTTAGGTTAGCTGGCAGCAATTCAGTTTTGAAGAAGTCTTATGATATCCAGTGTCAAAAGAAACAGAGTCAAAAGCACTAAGATGTATGGCTACATCTCGCTCACCTTTGGAGCAGCAATAAACCCCTATGATACATGACAGATCAACAAAAAATTCTGTCACAAATGAAGACGTTGTTTTCCCTCCTCACTCTTTATTTTCTTATGCTTTAAGCTATGCACATTCAGAACTAATGGAAAAAAAAACGCATACAGGTGGTTTTCATTTTGGCATGATGGCTGCATCAAGTGCTTGATAGAGTGGAAATACCACTTACTCCAGTCAAGATTTTGAGGGGAGGGGGAAGAAGGAAATCCAGGCACTCTCTTTTAGAGGTCTAGGAAGTCGTCAGAGTGGACTTTTGAGTGATGAAACATTCCCAAGGGCTATTTTAATTGATGCTGCCTACAACAACAGCAATAAATAAGGCTTCTTCTGACCTTCCCCTTCAGAAACTGACTATGCAGCTGGGAAAGTGAGTTTCTTGTGGGTGTGTGCTCTCTATTTGAAAATACACGGGAAAGTGCTCACAGTGTACATGGGACTTGACTGGTCAGTTTTCACACAGTCGGCAAAGCAAGGGAGCGGACTGGAGGATCACAAGGCTGGGCCATAAACACCAGCGACAAACAAGGGCTTTGGTTCCAGCTGCTGTTGGGAGCCCTGAAGGGCACCAGCCCCACTGGCTCAACAAGTGACTCTCCGAGTCCCCTCCAGGTGAGACCTCAGTCAACTGGTGTCAAATTGTGGTGACAATCCAGAGAACAGCAATTAAGAATTTTAAACAGACAAAATGTTGGATTATACACAGCAAAACTCTCCTTCCGCTACCACTGACCTGTTAGCATAGAAAAATGCAGAGGTGCTGTGCCTTCACCATTAGCCACTATGAAAGAACAAAATTAATGGCTTCTCTTAGACATTTATCCTGCAGTAAAGTTGGTACTACTAAATGATGGTCATTATTTACTAATGACAGTTTTTAGCCTATTAGTAAGATCAGTGCTTCAGGGGTTTCTGCCTGTCCAGAAGGCAGAAACTACAGGGACTTTAGGCAAGTTGTTCATTTCCCCGTACTCTCAGTGCATTTGCCAGCTGTAAATAACCATTTCCAAACTAAGGGAAAGGCACAGTATATCCAGGAGACCTTCTGGGATTTACAGAGACTCGTAGCAACAGCATTCACTTGGCAATCACAGCGAGTTATTGGAGCTGCCCTACACTACACTGCTCTTCCTAAAGTGAAAGCTGCCTCAACTCTGAAAGGAAACAAAGCATATTAGCTAAATTTAAAAAATGAGTACTGGGTCCTTCCAGCCAATTTTCATTTCGGCTCTAGGGTGGCTCTAGTCCTGTGACTGACTGCTCCCATGCAACTGTATTTGCATTGCGTACAGATTAAGAAATGCACTCATACACTGTAAATTATAGTACTAGAGCCTTAGACTTTAAATACTTCAGGACAAGAGACCCCTTTTATCAGGAGTTACATACAAAGCATAATAATAGCCCCATGCATATAGCATAATAGTGGCCTACTACAGCTACTCATTATTATTGATGATAATATTATAGTAGTATTAATAATTTGCTTTATGCCAAAATTTTGCCAGAAAGCAGCTGGATTGCTGAAAGCACTACAAAGTTTTCCTTTGCTATCCTAACCTGTGGCAGAGATATAGAACACTGAAACCCTGAAAAAAGCAACACACAGGCATTCTTCATCCTCCTATTAAAATGCACTTTCTTGGGGGGACGTTAATTATTTAATAAGCATTTTAATTCACCTCATCAACCCACTCTGCTTGGCCTTCTGGAGCTAGCTGCTATGCCAGCTCCCAAACTACCAGCTCCATGCAGCTTGCTGCCCCAGACTGCAGTGTAATTGCTGTCACCCACCCAGCCCCAGGTACCAGCCCTGCAGCCACCAGTGCTGCAAAGCTGCTGCGTTGTCCCCAGCGCATCACTCACCGGCACCCAGCCAAAGAGCTCCCAGGCCCCGGACAGGTGTGAGTGGGGTGCTGCTCCCACCAACAGTCTGGATGGTTTGGGGAGGTAGGAGGGAAGAACCGTATGGATGCACACTGTACCACGTCGGGCTCAGAAAACAGGATGTGACCCATTTTAGTGACCGCGATAGATGTTGCTTGTGGGTCTCGGTGCACTGCAGCACTCTCTCCTTTCACTTCTTCATATCTGAGCACACTACTGCCCTGACACGGGCCCTCATCTTCCCAGATGTCCGGATCTGGGACACAAGTCTACATTTAAGCATGTATTTTGGATTCCCCCCACCAAGCACAGCAAAAGGGAAGTTTACATCTGCACTGTGTCCCCTTGAACAACCACTAAAGCAAGATCCTGTCTGCAGAACTGGGGGAATGGCAACAGCTGTGGCTGCATGTGTTTCACCTGAATCTACCATCAGCAGCCCTTGCTGTAATGTCACACAAGATGGCTCTAGTGTCCTTAAGAGGAATGGATTTAAGAGGATGAAAACTTTGTCCTTTAGCACTGACTGATACAGTCTCGCAGTATTAAGAGTAGAACAACAAATGTAGGGACCCTTATACAGCCAGTTTGGGATCGCATCTGTCCTCATTTAAAAAAACACCTCAAGAAAATATATTTGCTTGTAGCAGAAACCTACACTCAGCAGGTGCCTGACCCTGGGCTGCCCTTGGAGCAACGCAGAGACACCACATCATAAAGATGAGTCAACAAAATAAACAGATAAAGACAAGGCTGCAATAGCCTCCACCATGTTTCTAGGACAGGGACCCTCTTTGTGGAACTGTAGCTCTGCATCCCACCTGCCGACCTCTCTCCCATCAGATCTCTCCAGCACTTGCTTTGATTTTAAAGAGGTTTAAAAAAATAATCATCACCACCTTTTGCTTTCCCAGAGCTCTCTTTCATAAGTCTTCCTTGACCAGTCTGAGCAGATCCCTATCTTGTGACTTTGCTCGGAAAAGACCATTTTTCTAATATTTAGAGTAACTGCCTTTCTGTGCAAGGGCACTGCTGGCTCTGTAAGAGTACAGATCAGGCAAAGGACAGATTAGGCCAAGGACTGCCTTTCAGAGAGAAACCTGTGGTTTGAAACAGGTAAATATTGAGACCTCCAGGAGCAATTAATATGCAAGCTGGACATACACATTTTCTAATCCAATGCACTGTATTCTACTTCTAAACATATTGTAAAAATTATGGAAAAGAAAAAAATGCTTTAAATGGCCATTATAGAGCATTTAACATACTTCAGCAAGGCAGTATTATGCCTAAAAGACAGCCAGAGCCCTATGAAAGAATCAAGGGAAAAATTAACAGCACCAGAAAGAAAACTCTCTACTGTGGAAATTGGTCATTAGCAATATGGCAGTACTGCAGCAGTTCAGCCAGACAGGCCAATTTGATTGTCAGCCTGCTGGTTGTGACCATTTTCAGGATGTGGCTGGTTGTAATAACTCACTTTTTTTATTTCTTAACACTGTAGGTTAAATCCTGATCACTCGTAATATCTGTTACTAGTAAAGAAATATACTTGAACAGTAAAAAATAAACTGTTGCTCACAAGATTTTTTAAAGATAGACCAGTACATTATGTAGTTACATTTTTAATGGAAGTCTAAATTACGGCTTGTGTTGTTTTTAAACTAAAAGCATGTTAACTGCATATTATCAGATCATTTATTCAAGCTTTGTAAAAAAACCAAATGGGCTTGATTAATAAGTACCTGCTGAAATACTCTTTTTAATCAGAAACTTCATGCCAATTGTTTCAATACATCTTAGATCAGGAGAAATGGAGAGTCACTGATTGCTTATTAGCAGCATTCAAACCTTATGTGCTTCTGTGCTACAAACTTTGCTTTGGTAGATTAAAGAATTTATTGGCTCCTAATCCAGATGTTATTTTCCCAAGGAGCTTTCAGGAAAGTAGGGCTTGTAGCTAGTGGAAAGGTCTTATCTGTATTTCTAAACAGAACATAAATATACTGTGTGACCTAGGGGAACTCATTATGCTGTTGGTTGCTTCACTTTCCTCAAAGAAACTGAATACATCTTTTATTTACTGTGGGGCTTAATTCATCAATACATACAAAAGAAAAAAAATCTTCAATGGAAGACAAGACCCAAGCACTACTTCTTTCCTCCTTAGAAATTTTTGGACCATAATGATGTGAAGTTAAATTTAAAACAGGTAAAATTTTATAATTTTCTTCTGGGTGAAGTTAGCTGACTTAGCTCCATCTCCTGATGTTGAGCCCATGTTTCAGCCCCAAATTAAAGTCGCTGTACCATTGACAATATGGCCACCTCTATTTTTAGGATGAGTGTATACACAACCAGCTGCAAAGTTGGCTACACATAATGTAAGCCTCCTTTCCAGCTGCTCAGGTATTAATTAAAATCACGTGTATAACACCATAAGATGGAGTCCATCACTCTTCTGACACAGGCCAAACCACTAGGGTTGCTGAGTGGCTGCCCGTTTGATGCGGTGTGGCCATCTATAGCATGTTACATGTGAGGCTACACCTCCATGTTAGTCTCTCAGTTTGTGCTGTAATCAGCCAAAGGCTGGTTTTGGTGTTTTTGGTTTGTCTGTTTTTGTTGTTTGTTTGGGGTTTTTTTGTTTTGATTTTTATTTTAAATGCTCTAAGGACTGTTTTTCAGACACGCTCTTCCCTGGACAACTAATGGGCTCAGACAGCTCCATCTGTAACGAGCATATTCTCATTAGAGTTTTGTCTCAAGGTAGCACTCTGTAAATTCACTTTTCTGATGCAGTGAAAAATTCAAAGTGAAATATCACAGTAATATTTAGCAGATTTGTAGTCTCACCATCAGAAATCCCTGTGGCGATAACAGAAAGAATCAGAGAAGGGCTGAGGTGGGAAGAGAGCTCTGGAAACAGCCTGGACCAACCTCCCCAGTCAAGACAGGGTCATCTAGAGCAGGCTGCCCAGGACCATGTCCAGATGGCTTTTGAATATCTCCAGGAACTCCACAACCTCTCCGGGCAACCTGTGCCAGTGCTCAGTAACCCCCACAGCAAGTGTTTCCCAATGTTCACAGGGAACCTCATGTGTCTCAGTTTGTCCCCATTGCCTCTGGCCATGTCACCAGACACTGCTGAAAAGAGCCTGGCTCCACCTTCTTAACACCCTCCCTTAAGATATTTCAATATACATATTGATAAGACCAGCCCTGAGCCTTCTCTGGGCTGATGAGTCCCAGCTCGCTCAGCCTTTCCTCTTTTGGAAGAGATGCTTCAGTCCCTCCACCATTTTGTAGCCCTTTACTGGACTCTCTCCAGTATGTCCATGCCTCTTTTATCCTGAGCCCAGAACTGTTCACAGTGTACCAGGTGTGGGCTCAGCAGTGCTGTGGGGAGAGGAAAGAACACGTCCCTTGACCTGATGGCAATGCTTTGCCTAGTGCAGCCCAGGTTACCATCCACCTTCTTTGCAGCACAGGCACATTGCCAGCTCATGGCCAGCTTGGTGTCCCCCTGGATCTTTTCTGGAAAGCTGCTTTCTGGCTGGGTGGTCCTCAGCCTGTATTGGTGCATGGGGTTTTCCCTTCCCAACAAGGTGCAAGTCTTTGTACTTCCCCTTGTTGAGGTTCCTGTCAGCTTGTTTCTCCAGCCTGCCGAGGTCCCTCTGGATGGCTGCATAACCCTCTGGTGTACCAGACACCTGTTTCAGTTCAATGTCATCTGCACTCTGCGCCGTCACCCATATCATTAATGATGGCGAACATGATTGGGCCCAGTATAGACCCTAGGGGCACACTGCCAATTACAGGCCTCCAACTGGACTTTGTGTCGTTGATCACCATTCTTCAGGCCCAGACATTCAGACAGTTTTTCAATCCACCTCACTAGCTGCTCGTCCAGGCCACATTTCATAAGCTTCTCTGTAACAATCTTTTGGCAGACAGCGTCGAAAGCCTTACTGAAGTCTAAGTAGACAATATCCACTGCCTTATCCTCATCTACCAGGCCAGTCTTTTCATCATAGAAGTTTATCAAGTTGGTCCCATGGTTACAGAACCCAAAAATGCTGTTGTGAACTCCAGCTCTGCAGCAAATTATTGACCTGGACTATCAGTGCCATCCTCCTCCTCATACTTTTCCCTCTCACCAGAAGAATATTAAACCACCTTGGCCCCATGCCCTTGACTACTGCCCCTAGAACTCTGGAGTCACTTTTGATATCATCCACGTTTCCCTGGCAGCATCATGGAATCATTTTGGTTGGAAAAAGATCTTTAAGATTATTAAGTCTAACAATTAACCTAGCATTGCCAAGTCCACCACTGCACCATGTCCCTAAGAACCTTATCTACACATCTTTTAAACACCCTCCCTGGTGCAACTTGAGGCCATTTTCTCTCATCCTATTGCTTGTTACTTGGGAGAAGAGACTGGTGCTCTCCTTGCTACAACCTCCTTTCAGGTAGTCTTGCAGAGGATGAGATCTCTCCTGAGCCTCCTTTTCTCCAGGCTAAACAACCCCAGTTCCTCAGCCTCATATCATAAGACTTGTTCCATACAAAACAACAGCAGAGGATAGTAGTCAGAGGGTTGGATGAGCTTCAGCAGTTCCCTCCACAGTGCCCACAGTGCTGGCCCCCAGCAGGCAACAAAACTTTCTAGATGATAGGTCAGGTCAACTGATAGGTGCCCCTGTCCCCTGCAGTAGGGAGTCACCTGTTTACATGGACTCACCATTTCTTCCAGGTGGTCTTGCATTGTTTGGGTCAGGTGGACCAGATCCTTTGCTTGAAGGCATATCTGGCTTCTCTTCAGCTTTGAGTGTGGTTAATATATTTTGCAGTTGTAAGCCTTTAGGTGGAGCAGGAGCCTTTCTCTTGGTGCCAAAAGTCAGTAGCTTCCATACTTCCCATTCTCCAGCAGTTGCACTTAATATTAGGGGTGGACACTGCCTGCTTCTCTGCTGCAGTTGGGGTCTGGGGCTCTTCAAGCTGCTGCATCTCAGAGAAGACCCCATCTGTCTCCCCTTTTCATCCTCTCTAATACTGCACAGCCTGCTCAAATCCCTCTGTAACTCTTCCACTTAGCAGCACAGCTCCTCCAAGAGAGCACACATCCTGCAGGACAACAGGCCATCCTTCGGGGCACTGGAGACAAGCTCCAGGTACTCCCCACAGCCCAGGACTTGGAGGGCTGTATCTGCTATCCAGAGCTCAGTCTGCCCCAAAGCCTCTGCTCTAGCAGTGGCAGCTGGTCCAACACCTGCTAGGCAGGCTGCCCTGTGGCACATCACTACAGTACAAATTCAATGGAGCCCCCTTTTCTTATGCTCTGCTACACAAACTGCTACCTCTAGGAGTTGTGCTCTGGGCTGTGGTTCTTATATAGTCCTCTCCTGAGCACTGGCTAAAGGGTGCTTCACGCTCCCTTATCAGAGGCAGCTGCAACAAAGGCTCCAGGCACCCTGGGTCAAGGGCAGCTGGTCATGCTCATTAGAAGCTTCGAGAATTTCCTCAAGCCCATACCCTGGTGTCTCCCCTTCTCTTGTCCTTGCCTGGCAGCCACAGGCACCCTCCAGTTTCTCAGAGGGTTCCCAGGTGTACCCAATGATCCTGGACCTTGTCTCCTGAAGCTCCAGAAGTTCCCAAAGCAGAATGCAGACTGCTGTCCCACCAGCTGCCTCTGTTGGCTGCACCCCAAAACATCTACCTGGAATCTCCAGACATGTGTTCCCAGACACCTTTGTGTGCTCTGTGTGTCTTGACTCAAGTATGCATTTAATCTGTGTGCATAACCTTCAAACGTATCATGTGCATATATATGTAAATGTATTTTTTATATATGTATGTAAGTCTAATGTATATATGTATATATACATATATAAATTTCAGGTCTGCTGTGTATTTGAGGTGTAGGCAGCCTAAATCACTGATTGATCTTCCTCATATGTTCAACTGGTCATTATGAGAGCTGCACATAAACATTTCTGCAGAATATGCTTGAACTCCCGTTATGTTTGGGACCCAAAAGACTTCTGAGTATGCAAAAGGTGAAACTCTAGGGAGTTTAAAGGTAGCAGCATAAGAATAGCTGCACTGCATCAGACCAGTGGTCCGTCTGAATGTGTCCTATATCAGATGGCTACAGGGGGCAGGGCAAGCAGGTATAGGTACTTCCCCAGCCTCCAGAGGTCTGTGCAGCAGAGTAAGTCTCCTTGACACTGTAAGCCCTCTGCCAAACCATAGGTTCAGGCTGGGATGAGTTTGGATTTATTCACAAATTCAGCTTCTTTGACCATGTGAACCATTCAGGGTTTACTGAAAGCCATTAAAACCTAGTGAGCGAAATGTTTTCTCTTTTAGAGCTACCCTTAGGGTATTTAATTAAAAATAGGCTCCTGACCAAAAGAATTTCATCAGATTATCTTTCATGAAAGCATTACTGTGAAAGAAGGTAATTGCTTGGGAGACTTATCCTATAACATGTTCTTCTATTATAAAAGCCATTTCCCTTGACATTCCAGGTATTATGCCAAGAAATGAAGGACTATAGCTGTGTATATGGCTTTTTTCCTGTGTTACTGTGTTTTAAAATTATTTGACGTGTATTTGACAAAAAAAACCCCTTTTTTGTTGTTTTGTTAACCCAAATCATTAAAGCAGAAATTAAAGTCTTGTTTCTCATGGAAGGCTGTGATGCCCAGGCTAATACTGAATTGTCAGTCACTTTCTTGAAAACAGTAAAAATCAAAGACGACTCAAATTGCTTATACATGTCAGAGTTTGTTTTATTTTTGTTATGCTTACTTAAACATGTAAGGAATACCCTGGAGAAATCCTATTGTTAGGATCCATTTTAAAAA
Source organism: Pampusana beccarii (assembly GCA_013399365.1). Taxonomy (NCBI): domain Eukaryota; kingdom Metazoa; phylum Chordata; class Aves; order Columbiformes; family Columbidae; genus Pampusana; species Pampusana beccarii. Next base: position 203,987 of record VWYH01000897.1, read on the forward strand.
AAAAATGTATTTTTGCTGTTTCACTTGTCTTGCAGTTCAGTCATTTGTCCATGATACTTTAGCACGTCCCATTCATTAATGCATTTCTCCTTTAACACATTTGTGGACTGTTATTACTCACATGGTTATAGTTAGAGAAATGAGGCCCAGAAAGAGCAAGTGATCCATCTACAGCCACACAGAAAGTCTGCGCAACATGAACCTTGATCGTAGTCTCAAGCTAATGTGTTAACTAACCTTTGGGACATCCCAGCTCACCACCCACCAGCCCTGGAAAAATGCTCTTACACCTGAAAGCCCAGGATACTCTCTTCACAGACTGCAACTTTGAATTTTTATGTCAAAAATTAATATATAATAAATTAATTTAAACCAGTATATATTGATGTTTTAATACCACATATAAGTCAAAATGGAATAAATTGCAATGTTAAAGTCAGAGAAAAATGTATCTTGTGGTTCCAGGGGTTTTTGGACATTATTGAAATATTTTGAAGAGATGGTAAAAGACATTGTGTAGATTTGCTTCGATCTAACATGTTGTTAAATGTGCTGCACTACTGCAAAGGTCTAAAGTATCTGCATTCTTTCATGGGAAACAGCTCTTTCAAATAACTTCCTCCAGTGATAATCAATAAATAAGCCAAATGCTTCAGTTGTACTTGTCCAATCTCATTGTTTGTGATGATGTATTTACAGCATAATCTTTCCCAAACAGAGCTCATGAATGGACAGAGAGCAGCAGAACAGTTAAAACTTACTGTTACACTAATCCTCAAGAAACAGGGTTTGGGAGACTTTCTGGACATCTGGTATTCCTCGAAGTTGTTCAGCCATGATGCCATCTCATCACAAGGAGGAGCAAGTAACAGGGCATTGGTGTTATCTCTGTTTCCCTGCTTGTATGGCACTGGGGCACTGGCCCATTCCAGAGAGAGCAGCATTTTCCTCGCTGTGATTTAAAGACTTGATTGCAGTTGGTTACTAGTGGCATTGCTGGTGTGCAGCAGAACAACCAGGAAAATCCCAGATCTTGAGGACCGTCCATAAAGGCATCACAGTTACCTTTCCCAGATGTAATGTGTGGAATGGATGGCAAATTGCAACTGAGAAAGTCACATTCCTGGGCCAATGAGTTGGCAACAGAGTTCAGGTGGTGTTTCTGCCTGTTTCCTTGTGTATAGCCCAATGGCAGCAAGTCTCCCTCCATTTAAGATAGGTTATCTTGCAAGGCTAACTTTACTGCATGAGTAAATCTCAGTACAAGTAACATCCACTTAATGAATTTCGGCTGCCATCAACTGTAACACGGGAATAAACCCCCATCACCACCACCACCAGCCCCCTATATTGTTTCAGCAACTTGGTACCTATCTGGAAGGCTCTTCTGCCTCAGGCTGCTTCCAGAAGATGCGTTATGCCTCTTGGCACTGAAATCTGCATCACTTCTGGTTGGAATTCAGAAATTTTGGGCGCTGGTAGAAATTGTCAAGTCACTTGAGCAGACTGTGTGAACCTCTTTCCAGTGGAAGGCCTTTGCTTACCCAGCCATCGTTCAGTGCTGGCAGAGACTCAGCTGCCCTGGTGCACCTTTTTTGCTTCCACATGTAGGTTCCAATCTGGATGCTTGGGGGGTTATGGATAATTTGGAAGGGTGATGGATTACTGCTCATCTGAGGTCTCCTGCAAATTCCCTGGTGTCACACTAGTACTAACCTCAGTCTGCCTTCAAAAGAGGCTCTCCAGCTGAGACAGAGGAGAACCTGAGAGGGCGTAAAGGACGTGAGTAGGCTGAGGGTGAGGTCCTCCTCCACTACTTGAGTTGAGACACTCACTCTGTAGCAAAGAAGAACAAATGCTGGAGGATTCAGGGAAAGAACAGATGTGTGGGGCCATGAGTCACTTATTTCAGCTCTTGTTGGCTGGAAAAATTTATCTCCATCTGTACATACCTGGACTGCGGTTAATTAATACTCCTGAAGTATGTTTGAACTGTGTGTTCTCTAGAATTTATTAGTTTTTTTTAATCTAATTACCAGTTTGGGGAAAGGACCACGTTACATGAACGTTCTAGAGACTGCATTAGTTTTCTTTGGGGCACAATTCAAACCGAATTATCGTGTTTGTGCCAAGCACTATACGTCAGATTTAACCTCCTTACTCCATGGATTCTACCATGACAGATGAGCAGTTCAAACAGCAGGATAAATTGTCTTTCCTCCAAGCTACTCCAACTACCATAGAGTTGTTCAACAGTGTAGTTAAAAACAAAACCAGGCAACTAGATTTACACAAGAGAAGAGAATTTTAAAGGAGGAGCAACAAGTACCATACTTACCTGTCCACCGGTCCAATCTATTTGTATCAGAATCTAAATGCAAACTTGCTCCTTTTCTTCGTGTTGGTGTCATCCTGCTATAAATCATGTTTTGCTTACTTGTTCTTTGATAACTTTCTCTTTGATCAAATTAAAAAAACGAAACAAAACAAAAACCCAAAACCCCATGCCTGTTACTCATTTGCCTGAAAATATTAGCAAGGCTATATCTTTTATAAATCAAATAACTCCTACATGAAACTTGGCTCACCACCTCGATTTGGAAAGAAATGTCAGGATTGCCTTCCCACTTCCCCTGACCCACCTCCATAGTTTTTACCATCTCTTCTACCTTTTCTGCCTATGAAAGCGGGGTCATGGTTCCCTGACTAATGAGCTATTCTGTCACCTGTTTTACTGCCCTATTCTCCAAATAAAAGTGATGCAATTTTTTTCTTCACAGGAAGGGAATCAGTAACCCAATTAAACAGAAGAGCATTTTAACCTCCTGGGGAACGTGCCATTCAGAGACAATATTTTTGCCCCCAAAATAATTAACCTCTACAGAGCATGGGAAGCATAGAATCCATGCACTGAAGCCTTTCTCAGAGGTAAGATGCTTAGTTTTTTACACCCCTTGGTGCATTTTATTGTGTTGAGCCCTTTAATGATGCTATTCTGAGACCAGTGGGATATCAGTACTAACACAGCCTTGCCCTAACACAGCCTGCGCAGTGAAGAACCAAGATGTCAAGACCTTAGCAATACGGTGTGCCAAAAGGCACCACACATTGTGTAACACCATACCCCTCCATTTAGGCAGAGACTGACCTTTTCAGAAGAAAGAGGGCAATACACATTCATTGGAAAAAAATGATTAAGATGGGATATTTAAAAGCACAACACTGGCCTAAAACACTGCTCACATTCAGATCTGTGGCTGAACTGCCCTCCTGGTAGGAGGCCAGTTATCCTGGGTGCAGGTTTGCAACACCCTCTAAGTGGCCTACACCCACAAGTCCTAATGCAAGTCTGATTCCTAACTGATTCAGACATTTTGTTAAAACCTCACTCGCTCTGTGGGACCACTTTTTACTCGCTTCCTGTCCCAAAAGCACTGAATGCTGACACCAAAAGCACTCAGTCTGCCTGGATGCTGAGATGAAGGAGTACGACTGTCACAGTGAGCACGCTCCTCTTGCTCTCCAGAGTGCACTATGGTGAGTAGAGGCTTTATCAGACCTCCCTCCTGTACACATCAGTAGCTATGGGTTCAGCTCAGTTACATTAACCTTGGTGTAATCCATCACCATCACTTGTTACAGTACAGTTATTATCAAATACTCAGTGTAATCATCTTTCCCCTGGAAAGAGATTTTTGCTTTCTTAGCTGCCCCCTTGGCTGATATAATTCTGTAAGAGCCTAGAATAATATGTTCCTCACTAAATTTGCCATGTAATGACCTCGACAACATTGCATCAAATCAATGTCCAGATCCTCTCGTTTATCCCCCCAAAACAGTGCCTTTGGGTAAACTGTGTCTTCCCTCATTCAGCATTTGACAACAGTAACTTTATTCACCACACTGAGAAAGAAGCATTTTGTTTACTCTACACGTAACAAATATGCCAGAGAATTATTCCTAGACTAAGCATTAGGAAAGATCGTAGTAAGAGATTTTGTTTCACTGGACAACTAATTACACTTGCTGGGGATGGCAGCTTAAAGAGTAATGTAAACAAGCACAGTGATGCAGGAATTCCCCTCAGGACAGGCCATGTGCAATTCTGCAATAAACAAAGTCAGCTGAGAGCCTCTTGGCCAAAATGTCATTAGTGACATTAAGAAAATGCCACTGCTTGCTGATTTATGCAAAGTCCAGGGACTAGAGCAAATGTTGCCTGTAAATTTTAAGACCACCAAAAATACAGTTTCATACAGATTTTGCCAGTATTTTTGTCATTCTCATGCTTCATTCTAAAACAAACAAACAATTCATAATTTCCTACTTGATTAAGCCACTGAACTAAGAATATGATTATTTACACTGAAACAACAGACTTCACACTACAAGGTTGCTAGAAGATTTTAAAGTTGACACTTTTTTTTTTTTTTAATTCCACGTCCCTCTACAGGGGATATCTAGTTACACCAATCTTACTGCATTCACTCACAGTTCACATGCATACTCTTTATCACATTTTTCTCCCTGCCTTTAGATGAATCCTGAACAATTCAGACCAACGACACTCTCCAAATAATTTGTACAAGAAATACTCAATTCTCTCTCTTTTGTGACATTGAGGGCTGCAGCACTGACAGAGCTGCAATACTCAAGCTAACTTCTGAAAGGCTAGTTGAGATTTTTATTCCTTAATTTTGGGTGGCCGCAGTGCAGTAGCTGTAGCTGAGCCAGGTATAGGATCCACCTAATGCTGTTGGTGGACAGCAGAGTCACACTCAGTCTCCACTGTTCTTGCAAGACTCCACTGACCATAGATGGAGCCCACATGACTGTCTCAGATGTAGATATAGGTGCCTTATGCCATTGCAGACACAGCAGAGCATCCCACCTCCCTCCCAGCTGCTGCACCAGGAGGGTACGAGGACACTGTGGGCCCTGTGTCATATCTGACTACATCTCATCTCATGTGAAAATCCCAAGCTTGATGCCACGTAGATGTAGAAAGCTCATCGCCATTTAGATCACTGACATGCTCTTCCTGTCACAGTGTAAAACTTTTTAACACAGACACAACCCATGCTTTTTGCTTCCCTAAAGTTAAACAAAAAGTATCCCGGCCACTTCTGCTCTGTTGATTTTATCAATCATGTACAGCCACAAAGCAATCTAGAAAGATTTTTCACATCTGTTGTTGGAGCAGGTTTGTGTGTGCTGTATAGCACTAGCAGAAATGCTGCAGATGCCCTCTCCTCACCAAAACAGGCATATTTGCCATCAGAGAAAATAGAACCTCAAAGCAAATTCCCAAGTCTTTAAATTCCAGCTGTAGCCCTGAGTCCCAGCCCAGTTTAGCAGGCTTAACTAGCTCATGTGCAGCACCACGCTGCTTCAATGCTGGCATAATTCATCTCTGTACCTCCTGGTTCTGGTTGGCAAAGGCACAGGCAAGCCAAGTGAGACTGCAGGCTCCTACGTCTGCAAGGCTTTGCCACAGGAGGGGCAGCAGCTCTTTTAGTGGTGCCAAATTGGTCAAGGCTTTCTGTATCTCTTTTTGAAATACCTGTGGCTCCTGATCCAACATCATTTTTACTCAACATTTGTTTTATTTCTTTGTGACTTTGTGTTATGGCTTATTCCTTTCTGATCAACGTCCAGATGATTCATCTCTTCCCAGATTTCTTTACTTGCCTGTAAATTGACCATTGGTTGTCTGGCCACACTCCTCACAGAGTTAACCATGCCAGAGACTTTGTGGAACACCTCTGAAGGCCGTTCAACCTTTGCACCCAAGTTTCCTTTCTAAAAAACAAACCAAACCAAACCAAAAATGAACAGAGCAGGGGAAAAAAACAGTGCATTCTTAACCTTACACTGGAACAGTGGGATCATGCAGGCAAACCCAAAGCTTCAAAACACTTCACCGAACTGAAACTCACTGCTCCAGTTCTTGGAAGGTTTTCCCCCATCAGGCACTAGAGCTGCTTCCTCTTCTGACACAGGCATCCACTTACAATACTAACCGATACTGGAAGATTATCTTCCAGCTGGAGAAGAAAGAACACTTCCCTGCTTGGAACTTTACAAAGGTAAATTGTCTTGTTCTCACCTATAAACCAGACCTGAAATGGGGATGGTCAAAGAGCTTTAAGGCAATCCCTTCTATGATTAAAGGAATTTCACGCCAACACTAAAGTCCAGTGCCTCAAGAAATGGGAACAATGGAATAGCAGCAGAGTAAGCAAACTCCACTCACAACAGCCTTTCCAAGGAGCATGATGTCTCCAAACAACTTTGTAGTATCTAAATACTAGGTATGCAACACAGCAACTCGCACACAAAATATTTTTGAAGACTGGCACCACCAGCCCACATTTATCTCAACAGTGTTGGCTTCATCTTGCCTGTTCCTGAATAATTTTGCTTTACATCACAAAATCTGGAATGACTGAACATCCTTGCAAAATCTGTGACTATTTTACTAGTTGCTACAGCTTTTCCTTATTTTAAAAAAAATAACAAACAACCCTTTCTAGTCACCTCCTACAATTTTGAGCAGAGAAACTGCTCTTATTTTCTTTTTCAGTTTTCTTTGAATGTCATTTCCCCATGCTTCTGTTAGGAATAAAGCATAGTTAAATAAATGTCTTTTGTCTGTGGTTAATACAAGCAGAAATAATATAATTGAGATGGGAGTTCCAAATCAAACCTGCTGCTCAATTTCTTTCAATTATGTTTCATTAAAATTATCCCATGTCTTTGGTAACAGTTATATCAGGTTTATATGTCAAGGGAAGAAGGCAGATTCAAATGAAAATTTTCTACCATAGCAAAACCACAACATTTCTGTAACTACATTGCTGAGCATCTATATTATTATTCATCAGATGTGATTTTCTGTATGTCACTTGTGAACAAATAAATGCATTCTTCCCTAGTAAAACTCTTAGATTCACCACTTAGTTTGTGCACAATTTTTTTTCTGTAATTTTAACTGATAATCAATAGCCCTCTACATCTTTGTATTCAAAGAGAAACTAGTTTTGGGACACAGGCAAGAATTACACACCACTTAACTCTGCTCTAATAATATTTGAATCATTTAGGGGAGTAGCTATCTTGACAAAAAAGCCCACAAGCAAATCTGTTGCAGTTATAGTGCAAGGAGTTCCTTTCCACAGATCTCAAAGTCATCAGAACCTGTGTAATTAGCAACACTGATAATTTTTGTTTTTCATGTTACTTACACTTTTATAAAAAACATCTTCAGAGCTCTCCTTAACCTTTTAAAAAAACCTTACAGGCAACAAGATTGCATGCCTGCAAAATGAATGTTCATTCTATTTTTTTTCCTCTGGTTTTATCATTTGAGTCCCGGTTCTTCTGAATCTTATGATTTTGTAATTTCATTTACTGCTATAGTAAATTTTCTCTTTTAATTACTTTCTCTCTACATGGCACAAAGACATTACTAAAAGCTCAACACAGAGAAGCTTTGCAAGCTATTCTAAGAAAAAAACCCTGAAGATGATCTAAAATCCAGTGAAGCTGGTGAAAAACCGCCCTCCCCATGTCCTTCGGAGTATATACCAAATGAGGCAGATGTAGGTTCTGCGCTTTTGTGTCAGACTTCTCCCCCAAAAGGAAAGCAACAGTCACCTGGCTCCAGCTTTTGTTCCTTGCCCAAAGGACTGGAGAACAGATGGAAACACCTCAGCTTCTCACTCAAGACAATGCAAACAATGAACTCAACACATTTATACAGAAACGTATGTGAGTGCTTATATGCCAGCCCCGTTCTTACAGACTCTCACTGTAGGAAAATGAGAAAATAAACTACTTAACTTGTGCAAGTAATTTCAGCTGGAGCCGATTATCCATCTGCTAATACAGTGCAGCCTGGAAGCTTTGCCGATGACAGATTAAGGTCAAACAAATGATCATTCCTACGAGATACACTTCTCTTCCTAAACATATTTTTGTTTCACTATGTTGTGAAATGCTGATCAAAGAGCCTATAATAATATTATATTATATTAGTATAAATTTCCTGTAGTGAAGTTGCAGCAAGTTTCTGGAGTAACACTGGGGTCCAGACAAGCTAGACTTTGTTTAAAACAGGCTCTGGTCTAAAGAAATTACAGACCAAAAAGGAAAAATACAGGAAAAACTGCAGAAACAAGGTGCTGTTATTTCATATTCTAGGGGCAGAACTAAAGCAGAGGGCTTGTGGGAAAGCAGCATATATGGTGCGCAGACAATGAAATAACAATGGCAACTTTAAAGCCTCCATCCAGTGACAGGGTGAGACAGAAACACCTCCATTTTATGCCTAAAAATATTTTCCTCAAATTTCAACTTGTGCTGACTTTTTACTGCAGAAGCACTTTTTCTGAAAGGTTTTTAAAGATCAGCTTGAGACAGCTTTAAAGATCCCAGCCTGCACAGTTGTGCACACATACACGAACACATGCAATTAAAGGCAAGGTCTTAGTATGAAAGGTGTTAAGCAAACTGAGTTATAGGGACTGCTACTTCTGCAGCCCAAAACATAAGATATCAGAGACAGACAGCTAATTAATACTACTTAGTTTTATGACTGGAAAGTTACACAAAGGTAATTCAGGCATGTATCAGATTCAGACACAGGTCTTAAGTGCTAAATAGGTAAGCCTCATTCACTCTAGACACATTGCTCAAGCTTTTTAAATCTTTACACAAGCTGTCTTGTGTTTTACCATTGCTCTGACTGCCAGAAAATGCCCTTTCCTCAAAGCCAGAGACAGAATGTGTAAATTGAGGATGATAACACTGACTTTTTTTTTGTGTATGTAGAGTACTTTAATACCTACTGATGAGAAGTGCTGCCTGGGAGCTGGGTACCGTTATGTAAACTGAGCATCCTCACGCCAGTAATCCACAGATGTCTCACAAATTCTTGTGTAACGAACTGGCAGGGGCGGTGCACACATTGCCTCCTCTCCAAGAAGCTGCTTTGCATGGAGGATAAGAGCTTATTTAGCCTGACCCACAGTAGCTGAGCTCCGGCGATGCCCCATCTGTGCCTCTCACAGCACAGGTAGGAAAAACAGTGGCATGTCCCTGCCTGATTAGGGACCACAGTGTAACACCGGGCCTGTGAGGAATCACGATTAAAAATGTTTTGAGCTACACTTTTGAAGCAGGGGTGGGAGGCTGGTAAAAACAGGAGTTTGCTGAAAGTGAAGGCAGGCTGGCAGAAATTCAGATTTTTTTTTAAGGTAGTTCAGAAATTATTTTAGTGGCCATCTCTCCTTAACTTTTATATTTCCTGGTAAAAAAGGAGAAAAAACTTAATAATATGAGAAGCGAAGTAAAGCCTGACTTCTTAAAGAGATGGTTCACTGTGAAACAAGCTTTGTCACATGCTAAAAAAGCATTTTCAAAGAAGACAAAGCACAAAAAGACAGGGGTCATATTTCCCCGCTAATTTAGAGCACGCTGCTGGAGGTGCCTAGGATCTGAATTTCGTCAGTGCATATAAGACAAAAAGTTTAAATGTATTTAGAAACTTAACTCACATGCCTAATTACTTTCATCTTTCCCTTAAGAATTCTACAGGATGCTCTCTCACTTTAGCATAGATATGTTTCAGCTGCAGCAGTGAACAACCAGTATTTTTGAAAAACAGATCAAGGATTTGAAAGAAGGAACTAAGACCCTCTGAAAACCAGGAACACACAGCTAGTGATCACTAGTGAGCTTGCTTCAAAGGGCTGAAAGACACCACTGGGAAAAAGAAGTCATCAAAATATTTATGGAAAGTCAGCTTTCAAAGAGGACACCGGAGTTTTTTCAACATGTCAGAACAGCACACTTGTCCTTTCTTTTTTTCCCTGAAAGTAGCAAACCAAATTGGGGTAAAAAAAACCACCACCAGCACCNTGAACAGAAACATAACAGCAACATTCCTAAAACCTAAGGAATTTTGCCTGAGCATTTAAAACTTGATGAATTTTTAAGTGACAGAACGTGGTTCCTTATGTTGGGAAACTGTTGAGCTGCCTTAATTACATCAGGACCTAAGGAGCTGAGTCTCTGTTATGGAAGGCTTGATATTGATCACAGGCTGCAGAAACTTCTCTCTTAAAGTCCATCACAGATCTATAGCTAATGAAACCCATACCCCGTAGTGAAAGGCTCGTCATAAGAAATCACTTCGTTATGTCCTTGAGCCACACATGAAAAGCTCGCAATACAGGAACTGAAATTAAGGGTAGATGCAGACAAGTAGCCAAGAACTTGTTGAGTTATAGACACTGGACTTCCTATTGTTTCTGAAAGTTTATTCTGCCTACATAGAAGAATAATGGGGCAATATAATGTGGGAGTGCCCATTGTACTACTGAACCCATAAATATATATTCCTCACCAGACCTGTCAGTCAGGTGTACTGCCAGACCACTGATTCCTAAATGATAAATTTCAAATTATGCAGAGTTTTTATTAATTAGTAAATATCTTGTGAAGTCCTTGACTGTAACTCTCAGCCACACTGTAACTCTCAGCAAGCACTAGGAAAGTGGGATCTGAATCGCAGATTGCAGCAGAATTTGCTCAGACAGGCCAGGAATTTGTAGACTACTCCCAATTTGTGTGCCATTTTGTAGGAAATACGTCACAGTGGATTCACAGATTTCAGGGACCAGCACACTGAAGCTTTCAAAGATCCTATACTCAGCAACATAAATGACCAGATTATCTTCAAAATCATCAGGTATCAAAAAATAGCATACCTAGTGTTCCTTTTGCTCACCTTTCTAATTGAGAAATGTTATTTCCAGATAAGCAAGTGATTTCAGCAGCTCTGTGTTTGAGTAAAAAATGCGAACATCATGGGACTCCACTGGAAACTGAGGAAGTTGATTTCACAGGACTATGGCCTATTCCTGTTCTTCACAGGGAGTTTTCCTGCTAACATGTAGCTTGTTCTCAGAAGTTACTCCCAGTAGACTTCAAAGCTTTCCAAAGCTCATTAACATGTCTTTCACCATCAGTTGTCACTAAAACCTTTGCTGGAACTCTCCAGCTGTGTTGGCAACATCACTGGACACATGGACCTGGGAGATAACCCCTACGTCAGAGTCTCCAGCCCATCACGGACCACAGCACAATGCCAAATCTCACTGCAGCGCTAGCAGGTTTGTTATAGCTGGAATGAGTTTCCCTATCTCAGTAACCTTATTTAAAGATATTTACATTTACAACAAAAATTAGCAACAGTTGTTCTTTTTAAAATACATCGTATCGTATTATTCCCGAAACAAGGTTTTCAGCAGAGTTTGCAATCAAACACAGCTCGATATACAAGTTCCTGCTGGTAAATCTCATTGCTAGGTGATAAGCAAGATGCCATTTTTATAACCCAATCAACAAAAAAATGTAATCAGCTTGTAATCAGTTCTCAGTTCTCTCTTACTATTTTGTAAATAAAATCCCTCCTGGAAATTTCTGGGGAATTTCTAGGTTAATTTTTCCTGTTTGGTTTCTGAAATGGCATTTTTTCCAGGTCAATTAGTTCACACTGAGCCCTTCTACCAATTATGCTTCATTATGTTGTTCGTAATGCTAATACACTAATATAGTAAAATAATAAGCTGTGTTCACAATTAAGGCGAAGCATGTGCCTTTCCTGGACTGCCAATCTACTGTCTCCAGGCTTCTGATGGGAGAGGTATCTGTCTCAGCAGTGGCTCCCAGCTTGTGTTCCCCCTTATTGACTGGCTATATGTGGGGCAGAACACGATCAGGATGCTCAGTGCCTCCAGGCAGGACATGCCACCTCCAGGTAATAACCAGAAAGGAGACACCTGACTTGACTCTCGCTCCTCTGCCAGGAGAAGAGAAGGAGGGGTTAGATCACATGAATGCAGAGCTAAGATAAAGGAAGCGCCTGTATTCTTCCACTGCTGATTACTAAATTAGGCATCATAGCTATATTTTATGTGTCATGTCTACTGAAAATGGAACAACCTCTTCTTTGGTCACATACCTTAATGTGAGGGAGGGGATTAAAAAGGGCAAATCAGTCCCAAACACTCAAGTTTTGCAGTTGAAAGCCCCAACATTTAAGAGTCCTACAAAATCCGTGCATTCATGAGATGCATTTGGAATGCCATGGGGTCAGCACTTCATTAACAAATTACCCATTAGCGAAGAGAACACACCAGTCATGCTGCTCCTGGTGTGCATCACCACCTGCCACCACACTCCGGACTCCCTGTCAAACAGGACTGCATGGATGTGGAAAAGAATCAAGTGCAAACCCTCTTGTAGAGAGTTGTGTGGTCTGGCCCTGTCTCTTCCCTACTACTGTCCTCTGGGAAAGCAGGATGCTTTTTCTTCCTTCTATCTTCATCAGGAAAGTGCATGTTTTCATCTTTTCCACAACCATCCATAGAGTATTTTTTTTTCCTTTTGTGCAAGATCCTTCATCAGTGCGACACAATCCGTAGTGAAGGAAACTAGAGAAATCTAAATACAGCTTAACTTTAGGGGCAACCAATTTATTTAAGGAAAAATTCATTGAAAGATCTTGGCACTACGCAAGGGCAAATAAAGAGAAGGAGATAATTTAAATGCAAATATATACTGCTGAACATAAGACAAAATTCCAAAACCTAAAGAGTTTCAAGATATCTTTAAGTATGACCTAATATTGCCCTAATCATTAAAGCAAGAACATTTAACTTGGTTACAACACTTTTGGCATATAAATAAGTGTTCAGATTTCCAGGATTACTGAAAATATACAGTCCTTTTGATTTTATAGGTTTCAAAAGTCTGCAATTCATGTTACTAATTTAGCTGTTGAAGTCCAACCATAGATTTAAAATTGGAAGACATTGACTTTGACCTCTTTATTTCAGTTTCACCAACTGAAAAGCAGAGATAACAATATTTACCTATCTCGGTGGCTTCCGATTATTAATTGCTGCTTCTGAAGCAGTTTGACCGTAGGAAGGTCATCCATCCATGCTGCCTTCTTACAGAGGAAGTTAAAGACTTTCTTGTTGCTCGATAGGCAAGAAGCAATCAAAAGGAAATTACACTGGAGTCATGTTTCCAAAGAAAATACCACCACACAGAAGCATCTATTTCTTTCACTGAATCAACGGCAGAGTTTATTTGGAGTTGCAAAGAAAATCCAGGCAATGACAACAGTGCAGGAAGGATATGTTGTGCTCTCCATTTGGTATTACTTGTTAACTAGCTCTGTATAGAGGGTCAGAAGAACCCTCCATACATGTCCTCTATGGCATAATGTGCTTTGAACAGTGACAGCTCTTCATTTTTATACACTATACACATACAGAAGAGTATGGATAGTAACACAACTGGAAACAATGGAAATGCACAGAATTTACCACAGAAGTGTAGTCAGTGTTATCTACTGACTTACCCTTCTAACTTCTTCTGTAGCAAATCAGCAGAAATATGTTTTCTTAAGTGGAAGAATTCTGATAAGAGGAGGTACAACAGAGTGACTAAGATATTTAAAACTGCTTAAATAATGATCACACGGAAGGTATGGTTTCTAAAGAGTTAAGTTTTACAGATAATCTGCTTTCACTTGTGTATCTTCTGGGATAAGTCCCATGATGGTTGTGATTCGTAAAAACTGTGTTATGAAAACACCAAGAAACAAGGGAGCCATTGGGTGAGATGAGTATCTATTTATTTTAACTTAGCAGTGTAGCATTTTAAATTGTTTCAGGAAAACATTAAATTAATAATATCCTTGAAGAGCATTGCATTTCTGCAGAGATGGAAATGAGTATGATCCTGTTAGAGACAAGAAAACCTAAGAGATAATGTGCACAATATGAAAATAATAAGAGCCCCACAGTTATTCTATGAGTTTCTAAAATGCTTCCAAATCACACATATCTCTATTCGGGCACTAATTCTCTAACCCACTTTAATACATGCACAAAGACCTTCCAAAATATTTAAGCATACCTGTTTTTCAATGCAAGCCTCTAGTTAGTCATATGATTGCATATTCTGGTGAAACACCAGTTAACACCAGAAAGACCAATTATCTCAGGAAGAGGTGGGAGAGGGAAAACAAGAATTTCTTTGAGCATGACTCGTTGCACATACAAGGAATCACATTTCCAAATCTAGAGTGTTATTATTTTGATACTGTACAAAGACACAAATGCAAACTTTGAAATCCCATACTTAAGCAATGAAGTGGTCTTATATCCATATGGCCTTGCTGGAGACCTCTTTGTCTCTCAGTGTCCTGGTTTATATTTAAGAATGTAGAAGAAACAGTCAGAGGAAAACCCATTATACTGAATATAATATAATAGCTGTGTTTTTCATAAAGTGTCATTTATAATATTTGTTGGCCAGCGTTCATTATGTTCTGAAAAGAGAAATAGACCCAAGATGACCAGTTGTAGCCCTCGATGAAGCTACACCATGTATATTCAAGTGGATTTCTCTAACAGTTTCAGTGAGGAGCCGTACCTTATTCTCCATCTGCCTGGCTATACAGATTTGGATGAGCCATTTAAACCACGAGTTATTTAAAGTATTTGAGTAGTGCCAAAGTAAGACATCTATGTGTTTGAATTATATTACACAATGCTCTGCTGCATTCGAATAGTGTCTACTTCCATTTCAGCACTTATAAAATGAGCACGATATTTACCTTTACAGCATGACCTGAGATGCTTTGCTGAAATGTGCCACTCAATGCAAGTTATACTCTAAAGTACTCCAAATTCTCACAGGAAGGTGGACAATAAAATGGGGTGGTATTTAAGAATAAATTGTGGCAGCAAAACTTCTTCGTCTTAATTTACTTTGTGAAATTATTTCTGTTTCTGCTTTCATATCAATGTTTCTACAGTACTAGATTGCATTAGATAGCAGTGTCCAATCCCCAGTTTGAATTAGACAAAACTGAAACAGAAAGAAGATTAAAAACATAATATTTCAGAAATAGAAACTGGGTCACCTAAGGGCTTTCTCTGGGGTTTGCCAGAAAAAGTAGAATTAGGATGAATTCAGCACTGACTTCTTTACAGTTTACTGATGCGGGGCAACAGTAAGGATGGATGGACACGTATCTGTGGTACTTCCATGGCTTGAAGTCAAACACAGGTGTAGGTTCACCTCTATAAAACTGTGATGTCCTTAGGTCCCAGGCAGCCCAGGAGAAGAGACATGTACTATTATTGTTGCTCAGGAGCAAAAACTTAGGGATGGCAAAGCTTGAAACACCCACAGTCACGCAGGAACCCTGTAGAAAATGAGTGAACTGATCTTAACATTTCAGAAGGGTAACGATAGACGTGCTACACATTCCATCCTGTGGAATAGCATGAGCAGGCTTATTCATACTACAATCAGCCCAACCTATTTTTGGCTGCGTAATTTGACAATAAAGAAGAAGAAGAATTTTAGGAAAATGTGAAGCAAATGTATGGTTTATTCCTTGTACGTGGAAAAAAATTCCTTTGGGGAGGAGCAAAAGATTTTGTTGTAAAGATAAAATTACTTATTTATTTTAGACACCCAGCTAAGTGACATGTTTTCACACATGTATGTAGGAAGTCCTCTGCTACACTACAGTTCAAAAATAAAATAACACTTCACAAATAAGTTCTCATGTACACTAATCCAGTTTTTAAAAAAAAAAAGATGATCCAATAATTATAATCTAATAATGGGATATGTATAGGATTCTTTTCCCTAATAATTTTTATACATGTGTTATTTTCTAGTATTGTGTTATTTTGGTAAGAGATATCAAAATACAGGAAAATAAAATTAAACTTATCATTTGAAAAACATTTTTCTCTCCTACTCTCAGTCTTCATCAGTTTTCATCCAGCAAAAAAGGCAGCTGTTGACATTTCAGACAATGAATGTTTCCACATTGTTATGTGCATGTATAGCATTTTAAGAAATAATATGCAGAATAAAAAGAAAAAGGAAGTATTTTAAAGTGGAGATTTCCATAAGCCACTCCTCAGACACGGCAAAGTCTCAAA
The DNA here is from genome assembly GCA_013399365.1 of Pampusana beccarii. Taxonomy (NCBI): domain Eukaryota; kingdom Metazoa; phylum Chordata; class Aves; order Columbiformes; family Columbidae; genus Pampusana; species Pampusana beccarii. The sequence continues at coordinate 220,039 of VWYH01000897.1, forward strand.
GATCTTTACCATCAACACAGTCCACAGCAGCATATATTTGAAAAGAGCAGCTCTGTGGGAACTCAAGCTCTACCCATCTCTCCCTCACTTGCATTTGCTCCTCCACTGTCAGCCTTCTACCCACCACCTTCAAAAATATGCAACCAGCATATAAAAGCACAACAGCAGCATATTTGATGTGCTTACCAGTGCTACAACAGTTGTTCTTCGCAGTCCTGAGGAAATAAGTTAATTAAGTGGCTTCCAAACTCCCTCCAGTGAAGCTGAACCCCACCAGCCAGTGCAGAGGAGGTAGGTGCTTACCTTTCAGGTTCTCCTCGCAGTCAGGGAACTGCCCTGCCTGCTCAGGACTAGCACAATTTATCCTGAGAAACCTACTTGCTACTAACCACTGCTGTCCCCAGGGAGCTCGGCACTGGCAAGGCTTGACTACAAGATAAGTTACAGTGCCTTGAGGAAACAATATTTTTCTAGAATAGGCCATGCTTTCGATATGAAGTAGAGACAAAATATAGATTAATGTTAAAAGCAGAACATCAATTGTTTTCATTCATAGCTGGTAAATGAAATTACAGGAACTAGTATCAAATTTTTACACTTACGTCCCTTCACTGTATTAACTGCACAGAGAAACCAATGAGCTGGTATTATGGATACTTTAAGCAACATTTAATCTGACTGAGCACCAGCCCGAAAATACCAGCAACTAAGAAAATACTAACATTTAGCAACATGTTTGCTAATATTTCTTATTCTCTGGCTCCACTCTCATCATTCAGCTCAAGCCTTTGGTTTCTAGGAAACATATTGCTGCTTCCACCCATAGCTCCTTAGCAGATGTTATCTCCCAGATCAAGCAGGATTTCACAACAAATATTACTCAGATTTTAGGAAAACTGAGGCTCCAACTCTACTCCTTCCAAAGGGCTTTGCAAGTGGGGTGCTAATTGATGGGAAACATTTCCTAAGTGATCTCTTCAACTTAATTCTTAAACTTTACCTTGAATGTCTTCTTTGCCCATGCCTCCCCAACATTAACACTCAAGTACAGCACATTGCCTGATGTCTTTTGCCTAGCTTAATTACACTTCTGTGCCTCATATCAGCTAACCTGTTTACATCCCGCTACAGCTCTAGCAAAGCACAAAATATAAAAAAAAAAAAAACAACAAAAAAACCCCACATGGGGTTGGATTTATTAGTCTACCAGCCCTACCAAGAACTCAGCAACTCCAGGGACCAATTTGCCTACATCCATGTCTAAATATTGTACAAGGCTAACTTCAAGCAGCCAGTTTTACACCAGTGACCAATCTGTTTTGAGGACCAACGCAAGGCTTGGAGGCTCTAATACTGAAAGCACAAATTGCCATCAGTCTGTCTCCAAAAATCAAAATGGTGCTGTCAGTAAAAAGCAATATCCCATCTCTTTTAGTGCCTTGTTTCCCTTAGTACTCACATTTCCTCCACAGAGGGCCCCGTGGCAGCTGTTGTGACCTGCAGCACTGGCCAGGTTAGTGTTGCAGTGATGCTGGCTTAGGTCATGCCACCAAACCCCTTCCCCATGTCTGCCTTTCAGAGCCTTCAGCTCCTCTCCCATCTGTGAAGATGGGCAGATCGCTCAAGGGAGGTTTCCTTGTGCTCTGAATACTTCCTTTGGTAGCTCTGGTAGAAGTGTCAAAGAGCGATCCAGTGCCCACAGAACCATCTTCTATGCATCTCAGAAAAAGAGCTTTTACAAGTCATTCAAGAGAGAAAGAAGTGAAACAGCTCTTTTATTCAAGTGTGGTATTGATATGGCTGCTTGTACTGCTAGGTGAGGATACACCACTCCATCCTTTCATCTGCTCCTGGCACAAAGCTGCAAAGCCAAATGGCTGTAGAAAACCCTATCTGATATGCAACCAAGAATTTACAAAACCCTTGAAATCACTGAAACAGCTTGAGTTGCCAGTTTGTGGGAATACACCAGGAAGGTGCATAAACAGTGCGAAAGCCTCACCAACAGATGCTAACCAGGCCTCAGATTCTCATCTAGTAGATTTTTGCAGGCAGACAAACTGAGGAAGAGAACCCTCAGAATTTCAAAAGTGGGTGCATAGATGTCAGATGCATAAAAATAAAACATTAATAGGCTTCTTGGTAATCAGAAATTTCAGATACCTAAACAATGTCAGCAAGCAAAACTAAGGATTTTAAAATTTTATTTAATTAAAGAAACCAATGCTTTTGTTCTGACTAGAGCTCATTTTTAAGAATACTGGCAATAACTTTCAGTGTGTTGTGAATTTTTTTTCCTTAGGTTAAATTATTGAATGTGGAAGAACATGTGACACTCACTGAATCTTCATACTAATTTTACTATTGTAGTGAATCTCATTAAATCTCATTCTCAAAATTGTTTATAAATGAAATGTCTTACAAACCTTGATGAGGCAAATTGGAGGCCCCTGATGCTATAGTCATTCCAGAAATTGATTTCTTCAAGGGAAGCTCTGTCTGCACAGGGCCGGGTGGGATCTGCTCTGGATATTTTACTTTCCTGCCTTGTTAATTCCCAGCAATAAATTCGGATGAGATACTCATGACTAATAATTCTGGGCTATTTGCCTTTAACCTTTATTTCTCTGCTTTTGTTACAAAGTTTATAAATACCAGCATTTAACTTCAATTAAGTTAACTGGAATCTTTTCTAGATTAAAGATTTGAGGCCGTCGTCTTACAAATGCCATGAAAATGGCTTTTTATGATAATGAGAAAGCATCAAAACATCTACAGACCTATTCTATGGCCTTTCTTCATGTTGTTTTAATTTGATTTGCACAATGAAGCACAAATGACAAGAAACACTGTTTGCCACATACAAGCTGTGTCACTGAAAGAACTGAGAAACCAGGTGTTATCTATTTTTAATCTATAATCATGCCCAAGCAGACTAGCCCTGGTGAGAGCCTCTATGCTGACAAGATAAATGGCTGCAGTGTCATCTTAGGGAACCATGTAACAGTTTATGTCCAATTAGCTGCACCTTTCTGTGACAGCTTGTTGTCAAGCTGCGTGGAGATTAAATAATTTGAACTACAGCCTCAACAGCAGTAGTAAAAGTGAAAAATTCAATTGCAAACACAGTGTATTTTCTGTACTAGGCTGACACCTTGCTATGAAAGCTCGAGTCATATAACACTGTTCCTTGAGAGAAAGAATGAAAGTGTCAAGCAAGAGAAAACATCTTTTGTCTCTGAGGTCCCTGTAGAACTGTGGTAGCGAACTGATTCATTTTTTCTCCATTAATAAGCCAATAAGGCAAACCCTGAACAGAGGTTTTATTCTGAAAATTAATAATATTTTTATCCTTTTTTTTTTTTTTTTTCAGTTATATAGAATAACTGCTGTTTCCCTCTGGTTAGACCAAGGGTTTTTCAAGTTTGGGGTGTTGTGGGTTTTTTTTTTTCCTTGTTTTGTTTGGTTTTTGGTTTTGCTTTTGCTATTCAGAGTTACTGCTGCCTGCATATTTGCTAACATATTTCATATAAATAAACGAACAAAAAAATCAATCTGGTAAATAAAGTAAATTTTTATTCTTGTGGTAGAAACAAAGCAAGTGTATTTGATTAATCCATTTTTACAGATGAGCTGAATCTTCACTCCAAAAGATTTTTTGCTCATCTCTGGTTAGAATTAGGGGGTTTTTTTTATTATTTTCCTGCTTTTCGAAGTTACTAGAGCCAAATGTCTTCCTGAACTTTCATGGTGAGTTCAGGCTGACAACATGCAAATGGTCCCTGCCAGCTGCAGGGTCTGAAAGAAAAATGGACTTCTTCCAAAACATAAGTGGTACTCTAGGAAATATTGACATTCTGTTGAGCAGATCAGTGGCCACACTGAGTAGGAAACAAAAAGTTAAATTAGCGGAGCCCTTAAAATTTGTGAATGCAAATACTTAAAAAATTGATAGGCAAAAAGAATAAAAAGTTAATCCTACAGAGCTGTCATGCTGCAGGTAAAGCCACCTCGGAACTGTTTGATTTGAGAGCATACACATGCAGCAGCAGCAGAGTAAGGGCTTTTCTTTACTCAAAGAAGTAAGTGGAGATTGGCAGCATAAGCATGAATGTGGCTGGTAATGTACTTCAGCTGTGATCTCAGAGGTGTCTGAAGGTGAGAGAATAGTTTAATCTCCTTTCTTCCCAGTTTAGCTTCTTCACAGAAGCAGCCAACCAGGGAGCTATTTATTACTAATTCTGATTACAAATATCCTTCTGCTAGGCACTGGGCTAACGCTGCTAGTTAGAGATCAGCAAGAAGCCACTGGGCTTTGTATCACCAGTGACGTCTGAAGACCGTAAACACCTACTACTCAGGTCCCTTTATTCATAGTTGCATTTTACTTTCCATTCATACCTTCTTTCAGTGAAAAAGTGTGTATCACACTCTACCTCTCCTCATGCAGGAACACCAGCTTGTTTCTCTCCCATCAGACACACAGGGACTCAGACCCTGGATATTCACCTGCTGAAGCATAACATATACATGAGGTTTGCTTCAAAATGCTGTAGAAGAAAGCAAATATCCTGCTTTGCTGGACAAAAGGCTTTCCCCCACCGTTTCCCTGACAGAGAAAAGTGCTAATCCATGGCATTTGGAGGGAAAAAGACTTAAGAAGAACTGTGACAAAGCAGGAGCTTGATTTATACATGTGTTATTCCTCTCAACCTAATCTCCAAAAGTCTTTGATAAAAACTACATGCCTGACATCTCTACTGTCAGGGCTGAGTTATGTGATTTAATGAATAATTTGCTTTAAACTAGGCTGTCCTTCAAACATTCAAATTCTGTATAATATTTTTCCTTAGTTTCAATATTATGTAATTATACACAGGCTAATTGTATTCCTGGAAAAGTTTTGCATACATGGCTGTAACCACGGTTTTCAGGACCACACATTCTGTGCTGAGGGACCAGCGGCAGCCTCTGCCCCACCTGCCCCGGGTGCCGCCGGCCCTGCTCCCCCTGCTTCTCCCACCCGCGGGTGGGCTTGCAGTCAGTGATCCCTTCGCACAGAAGCGCAACCGCCGGCGAGGCACCAAGGAAGCCGCTTGGGTGAGGGGCACGGCGGCTTGGCAGGCCCGGTGGAGGAATCTGGAGGTTCTCTGGAAATTCAGGTTTCCCACCTGTCAGCTGCAATTTAGCTGCGCGGCGCGCAAGGAGCAGCCGCGGCTGCTGCCCGCTCCCCCCGCAAAGCGCTTTTACACCGCGCCCCTGATGTCAGCGCGCTAAGCCGGAGCCCCAATCTTCTCAAAGAGATGCTGAGCGGATTACAGGCCAGGAGTTTGCGAACTGGCTCTTCCCCCCAGACCTGCCCTCCTTGCCTGCAGCCTCTCCCCGCTCTACCGCCGCCGCTCCGCTGGGCCGGCGGCGCTAAGCAGGCTCGGACCGGCCCCCGGGGAATTCCCGAGCGGCAGCATGCCCCGGCCCGGGGGCGACCGCCCGCCGGGCTGCCGCAGGGCGACCCACGGGAGGGGCCCGAAACTTGCGTGAGTGGGGCAGAGGGATCCCCTGCCCGCCTCAGGTTTGCACAGGGAAGAGCCGCAACTCCCGGCGGGGCAGCGCTCGGTGGGCGGGCGGGGGCTGCCGGGGGCGCCGG
>VWYH01000898.1:0-10001 GCA_013399365.1 Pampusana beccarii
AAAGATGAGAATAAAAACAAATTATTAGAGGGAGACTACGCATATAGTTTTTAATTATTCTTTCTATTGTTGCTTACACTGACTTTCAAATACAAGTGTCTGCTTATGAAAGTATTGGATGGACAGCAACAGAGGTGGAAATATTTGAATACCTATGGAAGTAGAAGTTTGCATGTTGCCCAGCAAATGCATTTCACTCCTTGCTGTCTGTTGAGACTCCCTGTAAGGGTGTTACTTACCACAAATTCTGTAGAGAATACCAGATTATTTCGCAAAAGCTGGTGTTCAGTTTGTTATCTTTTACTTTCCATTCACTTTGAACAACATCTGGGGTTTTAACTGGTGGCTTTATGGTGTTTGTCAACACTAACCATCATGCTGCTTTTTGTCTGTGAACTGTGGGGTGTTTGTATTTCTTTTTGTTTAGTTATTATTATTTTGTAGGCCTCATAAAAGACCTGTTCCACTTGAAATTGGTTTTCGAAAGTATGTATAGTTGCCTCTGCCCTGGACTTTAAAGTCCAAGGTTAAAAGGGTGCATGATGGCAACACATGTGGTTTTAAAACTGTAGATGAATGCTCATTACTCACCTGTGAGGACCTGAAATTAAAATTGTAGCTTAGGTTCTTGAGTGACCTGTTGCCCTTTTACAGCCCAGCTTGAAGGTTCTACTTGGGACTGATCCAGGCTTGGAATAATAGTTTTTTATACATCAGCTGCCTTGAGATGAGTTGGTGTGCGCTTGCTTCCTTGGTCTGCATCCAGTCAGCGTGCAATACCAGAGGTTGCTGAGTTAGACATCGTTAAAGATGATAAAATAGAACCTATTTTAAAAATCCCTTCACTGTCTATGCCCCCTGGATTTTTGTTTGCTCATAGACAGGTGTAAAGGTGTTACTACTTTTTAGAGCTGTGATTGATTCCCTTGGTTTGGCAAGCACAAAACATCTGGGTCAAATTCATGCTTCTTGATATGCTGACAGACTGTCTAAAAGATCTGTGGGCATCAAATATAGTTCTGCTTTCTGAAGTCTGTTCTGGGCCTGGAAGAATAACCATGCAGTCCCTTCCAACCTCATATTCTTGCCAGCTTGAGAGACGGATGGTGATGCATCGGTGTCAAGGGTTTTGTCCTGTTCTGATCATTGTAGTGGACAGGAGGTGGAAATGCAAGACGGCAAGTGTAGGTGGAGGAATGTTGCCAGGAATGAGGGAGATACCAGGTCAGAAACAAAGGTGGTTCTAAAGAGAAGTGTGCCCTCCGTGACAGAGAGCTGCAGAAATGAATAGCTTAAGAGTAGGTAAAGGCATGTTCCATTCCAAGTGTGAGGTGTGCACGAAAATTTAGTGCTAAAGAGCTGCATTTTATGCCGCAGGGGTTATGGTTTATGACTGAGCCATACAGAAAACCTGGAAATTGGCCCTTGTTGCTGATGACATTGATGCTCTTGATATGGATTGCTGCAAATACAGTATTTTTACAATTAGCTAACAGTACCTTTCTTCATAATTGGAGGTTGGGAGAATCCTTGAGAGAATTACTGCATTTGTTTACCTTGTTTGTATGCACTTCAATAGGTGTTTATTCACTGTTGGAGGCTGGATGCTGACTACATGAACCTCTGGTCTGACTCAATAAGCTACTTTTATGTTCTGACCTATTTCTTAACTCTACATTTTCAGGTCCCTGGTTTGACATGTACCTAACAGCACGTGAACCTGTTGTTTTGAATTTTAATGCATTTATGTCTTTTAATCCTGATCCGAAATCTGAATATAACGATCAGCTCATACGAGCTACGAACATGACTGTTTCTGCTGTACGTTTTATGAAGACCTTCAGGGCTGGTTATCTTGAACCAGAGGTTTTTCACCTCAATCCAGAAAAAAGTGACACTGAGATTTTAAAAAAAATTATACGATTTGTTCCTTCTTCAATTTCTTGGTTTGGTGCCTACATGGTCAATGCATACCCCCTAGATATGTCTCAGTACTTCAGGCTTTTCAATTCTACGCGTGTGCCTAAACTCAACAGAGATGAGCTTTATACAGATGAAAATGCAAAACATTTACTGGTACTGAGAAATGGGAATTTTTATATACTTGACGTTATTGATAGAGACGGAAATATGTTGAAACCTTCAGAAATACAAGCACACTTGAAATATATCCTTAGTGACAACAGTCCAGCCCCGGCCTTCCCTCTTGGCTACCTCTCCAGTGAAAACCGAGATACGTGGGCATTGCTGAGAAAGAATCTACTGGATAACGGCAATGAAGAAGCTCTTCAAAAAGTAGACTCTGCTGTGTTTTGTTTAAGTTTAGATGATTTTCCTGTTAAAGACTTTGTGCACTTGTCCCACACCATGTTGCATGGAGATGGTGCTAACCGCTGGTATGACAAATCCTTTAATCTTATCATAACTAAGGATGGCACTGCAGGAATTAATTTTGAACATTCCTGGGGAGATGGTGTGGCTGTGCTCAGGTTCCAGAATGAGGTTTTTAAGGATAGCACCAAGGCACCAGCTGTCAGCCCCCAGTCCCAGCCTGCTTCTGTAGACTCTTCTAGAGCTGTGCAGAAACTTGACTTTAAGCTGAATGATGCCTTAAAAGCAGGAATTACCAAAGCCAAACAGAAATTTGATGCCAGTGTGGAATCACTGTCTCTTAATCTGATTCAGTTCCACAAAGGGGGCAAGGAGCTTCTGAAGCAGAAGAAGGTAAGCCCAGATGCGGTGGCTCAGCTTGCCTTCCAGATGGCTTTCCTTCGACAATACAACCAGACTGTTGCTACATATGAGTCTTGTAGTACTGCAGCTTTCAAACATGGTCGTACAGAAACTATACGTCCTGCCTCTATCCATACAAAGAAATGTTCAGAAGCTTTTGTCAGGGATCCGTCCAAACATAGCACAGAAGAGCTTCAGAAGTTGATAGAGGAGTGCTCAAAATACCACGGCCGTTTGACAAAAGAAGCTGCTATGGGTAAGCAGGAATACATCAAACACTCTTGCTTTTGCACTAAAATGTCTATTAAGGTTGCTGTAAGCATTTACTTCACAACTAAATAATTTAATTTTGATGGAGGTCTAATGTTAATGTAAACTTGACAAAAACAGTAACAGAAGGCTGCAGTTTAAAATGCATTCTCTAAGACTCCTTTCCTGATGGAGGAGAATGCCTCTGTGCTTCTCTCTTTACTGTTAATGTGTTGAGAATTTTTTGTACTTTAGTTTTTGTCCTTATAGCAGCTGGACTATTTGAAGATTCAATAATTATTTAGTGCATGTTGTACTCCTCAACACAACCAAGAACTTTGGCTTTATGTCTGATGAGTTACTATCTTATCCCTGCAGGGGATAAAGGCTTCAAGAAACAAACTGATTCTTTGGTTGTGCTTCTCCTGGTATTTTTCAAAATGCTTTCTTTTGAATTATCCTTCCCAGAAGCGTAACTTGTTGTACTGTTTCACGAAAATTGTCTGTTGAACATTACCCCATAGAGTCTAAAATTTGTTTCCTTTTGTTGATGCAAGGTCCTCTTCCTCTTTAGATTTATACATTTTAGGAAAGCCTTTCTCTGTTTTAAACAACCTGGATATGTTCAGATAATCAGTTCATGAAAGAATGCGATGTATTATTAAAACTGTCTGTTAACATTGCACTTTTGTTTACTAACATGATTCCTGGTTGAGGCTGGCAGTAAAACAGCAAGCTCTCGTTTCCTCAGATACATACATTTAAAGTGCAGAATGCCTGGGTTCTGAAAAACAATTCCTGCTAATATGAAAGTAAGCCCCAGCTCTATAGACCTCCTCTTTTGTGACTGAAAAACAATGTGATGACAAAATAAGTGAGTTTACTTCCCACAAAAATAATCTCTCTAATACTTATTATTTTATTTTAACAGGTCAGGGATTTGACCGACATCTCTTTGGCTTGCGCTATTTAGCCTCATCCAAAGGTGCCGCACTGCCTGATTTCTATCAAGACCAAGCATATGCTCAGCTTAATCACAACATCATTTCTACAAGCACATTGGTTAGCCCATCCGTGCAGTTAGGGGGGTTTGGCCCAGTGGTGTCTGATGGCTTTGGAGTAGGATATCAGGTACAGGACGATTGGATAGGTTGTAATGTTTCCTCTTACCCAACTAGGAATGGTAAAGAGTTCCTTCAGTGTGTACACAAGTCACTAGAAGATATCTTTAATGTTTTAAAGGGCAAGAAAATCAGTAGTTAAGACTTTAAAATGTTGGAACGCTTTACAGTTGCAGTACAAAATGGAGACTATGCCTAATTGGCCAATAAATCAGTGTTCAGTGTGTCTGAGACTGCCCAGCTTAATTGGATTAATTTATCTTCATTGAACTTGAATACTGCTAGATTCTATTAAATTTGTATCTATTTTAAAGAAATCAAGTACAGACTTTGAATGCATGTTTCATGAATTGACAGTGACAATGTCAAAATTAAGTAAGATCCATCTGTTCCAACAGATCACATTATTTAAAATACAAAGACTGTTACCGAGTTTATAAACTTGAAATGTCTGTGTTCCATGAATGTTCAGACGGACTACAGCACTGTGATACCACTCTTAAACTGTTAGCTTTTAAAGAAATATATGCAATAATTTTAAATATGAAGGAGTGGTTACATTTGCGTTCTTGCAGTAAGTTTGCTTACTAGCTTGTCACACTTTCCTCTTTAAACTTGAATCAATATTGGAAATGAGTGTGCCTCAACTGCTTGAAGCCTTTCCACTGTAACAGCTTTTTGAGAAAAAATGAAATGGGAGGCTTTCAGTAACCTGAAATCACCAACTGTGTTGTTAAATTGATTGGATGTGAGACTATTGTATATAAAACTATATTAATAACCACAAAGTTCCTTTATTGCTATATCAAAATTATACAGTATGGGTAGTCCCTTTATCAATAGCTCATTTCTTATAAAGGTTGAAAACAATACTACTGAAAACATGCTGCAGTGTTGGCTCTCCCTTTCCATACATCAAGTCTGTCCAATAATCTGCTTTTGTTTTGCTACATAAACCTGTGCTCTTGTGCCTTAAAAAAGAAAAAACACTTGTCTTTTTGGATTTTCTCTTTTCAAGTGTCCTCTTACTGTGGAAAAGTAACCTCAACAGCATGTTTTCCTGTTTCCTTCTAGAACTTTGGATGTCATTTATTGTAGCAAATGCCAGTCTTAGTGTCTAGAGCTGTATCGTTAACGTATTGGGGCTTGTTGCAGAAGTTATAAAGGATTGTAGGAGAGCTTAAGCAGAGACATCAGTAAAACTTAGTGATGCTGTGGATGTGAGGTGAAGCAGATGCAGACAGCTCCTTGTGTGCTGTTCACAACGGGGACTCCGCCAGCTACAAAAGGGGAAAGAGCCTTTGTCAGGCAAGACAGCAAAGGTGCTCAGAGTTGCTGTGATTCCAACACAGATGCCCTTTTGCACGGGATTCGCTACGGTATGTGTAACTTGAACTCCTCTGCCTTCTTAACCCTGATGTTTTCCACCTTGTTTTTCTTCTGGGAAGACAAGTCTGTCTCTGGAGCTGAACAGCACAGCAGCGCTTGCTTCTGCAGCTCTGTGTAAAACTAATGCAGCTTGTGTCTGTCAGCACAGCCCACCATGACCTTGGCAACCAAATATATCAGCAGAACATAAAAGTCTGAGCATGTTGGCTGGATGTGACAAATGAGGTTCAGAAACTTACTTGCCTTGTACTCTTCCTCTGGATATCTTACCTGCCCAGTTCTCCCAGTGTCTTCTTTTTGTCACAATAAGTGTAAGCAATACCATATCTTGAAGTATGAACTGCAAGTGCTAGGAAAGGGAGAGGCATGCTTTAAATATGTAAGCCAAATAGCTTATAAACTTTTCCTAGTCAGGGCTGCTTCCTCTGCAACCTGTAATGTGCTATTCTATTTTTCAGCTGAAAAGGATTATTGAAAAACTTACTTTAAACTTACCATGATCTTGCTCATTTAAACAAAGAAAGGACAGTGATCATTTGTGGGGGATGAAGGAAATAATATATCAGGAAACAATAATTAGACTAAAAGCCTTTGAATGAATTTCACTAAAGAAAGTTTTGGGGTTTGTGTTTATTATTGGGTTTTTTGGTGTTTTTTTTTTTGTTGTTGTTGTTGTTTTTGTGTTTTGGTGTTTGTTTTTGTTTGTTTGGTTGGTTTTTGGTGGGTTTTTTTTGGTGNTTTTTTTAACATGAGAACAGCTGGCAAGATTATGAGCACAGTTGCCAAGAAGTAGAGAGTCTGTCTTTAACTAGAAATGAGTGAGGTTTGCTTAATGACATACTCAGATTTTCAGAAGATGTAAACAGCTATGTGTGTCAATAGCAGTAAAGCTTATTAAGTGTTCTCAGTAAACTCACCTCAGTGTCTTTACCTGAACTGGCAGAAAGCTATTAAAGACGTACCTTTTCACTTGAACAGTTAATGCAGTCGCTTTACTAATACTCATTGCCATTTCCTGATGATAGGAATGGTGAGTGAAAAGACCTTATTTGCTTATGTTAGAAAAACAAATGTGGGTACTTGGGTACTTCTTGGTGACAGGCTATTAAAAACTTAAAGGCAGTAAGTCTTTTAAGTACTTACTGTTGATACAGTGGTTAAGCTACAGTCCATCACAACCATATATATTCCCCAAAAAGACAACATTAAGGAAATGGCACAGTTCAGTCAAGTGTATATGCTACTTCAGTTTGTACTGAGGCAATCTCAAAAGTACTATGTGGAAAATATTTTATTAGGACTTCCTGGGGACAGTAAGTACAACTCAGGTTTCCATTTCTGAAGTACATCCATGTGAAAAGTAACTCCAAGGAAACTGCATCTCTGAGGGTTACAGCTCCTTCATCAATAAGCATGTCAAGATTTATTAGGGGTATGAACTTGGCATTTTATAAATTTATGGGTAACTTCATAGATTCCAACAGATTCCTTTGTTTTTTCATCATAGTCATTCCAATCCTACAGGAAATAAGATTTCACAGTATTAGTCACAGAGGATAGAATGCAATCATGTCTAAAACACAGACTGGAATTCAAACTGAAACTAAGCCTTACTCAAAGCTTGTAGTTTAGATTTCTGTGGGAAGAACTGTGCAGTGACTAAACTAAATTCTGATATCTGACAGAAACAAGAACACTGACTTGAAATTAAATGTGCCTCAGTCTCAGTGTTCAAAAAATGATTTTTTTTTTTTCATATGTAGTTCACAGCCTGTAGTGGACAAGACGGGAACCACAGCAGATGAAAGGATTATCTATCATTTACAATACCCTGGTCAGGTGGGTAAGCAGACAAGCAGATCCCTGCCAAGTAGGATACCAGGGAACAGATTTGACCTTGAGATTCTTGCTCACAGCCAAGGAAGATTTGCAGTCCTGGAGTCATTATACTGAGCTCTGAAGGACAGCGTGTGTATATTCTTTTTTAATATCTCTACATAGGAAAGAGAGCAGGCATCTTCCTAGAAGAATCAGTTCACCACTCCGAATAACCACAGCCATTTATTATAAACCAGAGAGTGGTTACTCTCTGGAATTCCTGAGTGACTTAAAAGTTGCATTTCTACCTTTGCCAGCTGCTAAGCTACCAAATGCGTACTTGTAAAATGACTCTGTTAGTCATGCTGGTTGTTCATAGTTGATCTAGTTTCTCTCTCCATCTATGACCTTCCTGTGCCTACATGAAAGAGCAAAACAGTCTCTTGCATGTGCAGGGCGTGTACTTTAGATGAGTGACTTAGGAAAACAAAGCTAGATAATTAGATTTACTAATGAAAATGAGACAACATACCTTTTCTAACAAGTTTATGTCATTGAAAGGTGTGCCAGATTCTGCACCTTCAGCAGCAAACCCTGCCTGCAAACACATTTGCAGTTAAGTTTTTCAGAATAAATTGTACCAAGAAAATAATAAATATGATCATTGAAACATGTTTGAAAGAAAGTAACTCAGCACAAACCTTTATTGTATTTCTTTTAAATTAGGTAGAAAGAATTGTCAAGCTCTTTCCTGGTTAAGAGTCAGTATAAGGTTGTGACCCTGTTTGTGAATTGGGAAAATTCAGTCTAAGCAGCCACAGAGTACAATGAGGGAACACCGCTCCTCTATTTTTTCCTGCCAAAAAGGTATTTCCAAGTATTCTAGATAATGTTAAAGCCACATTTCTAAGTTTCTGTAGCAGCATCCAACTACGAATAGCTTTAATTTGCATTCAGAGTCCATACAGGCGTTATGTATAAAACAGCTTCAGAATATACTTACACTGCAAGAAAACAATAGAAGGAAAATGTGGAAGAGAGTTAATAGTTTTGGCTTAAGTATTGTCAAAATACAAGGCACTTTAGAGGAGGCACAGCCTGTATTGGACTTAGGTACAGAAGTGCCCAGCAAGCCTTGCATGAAAGGAGGCTCAGCTGGCGGAATGAACAGATTAGTGCACCCAGTCAGTCATTTGAAAGGCGAGAGTTGTTCACTGCTGTTACTGTTGCTGTTTCTAAAGAGCTGAAGGAAAGGACAGCACTAGGAATGAAACAGTGATTTGGTATGGCATACAGCACAAGAACAAGGTGTTCTGTTTCATCTTCTGTAGGAATAGCTCTCTCATTTTAGGGTTCACAGTTATCAAGCTGTAAATTAAGTTGTATTAGTTTTAAAAGTAAATTTACAGATCCCAGCCACATATGTAGCACACAGGAAGGTTTCTTACATTGCCATTGCTAACTACAGAATTGTATTAAGAAGTAGGTAAAGAGCAGAGGTAGCTGCTACCTGGTTCTCTGCAAGGGGTCTACATTTGCATTTTGATAAAGAAATCCCCACTAGTGCTGGTCAGACATTTAACTGTGTAAGAATGTGTGAAGTAAGCCACATTATTTTAAAATATTTCAGGATCTGAATGGAAGGTTAAGCACTTGGGAGTTAAATAAACGACAGAGTGTGGCAGACATAACAACAGGAGAGCTATCTGCAAGGCACAGTGTGAATATGGCCTTTCTATAACTGTCAGAAGCCCCTCTCAAGGGAACCGCTTGGGGTGGAGAGGAAGATCAGCATCATGAGACAAAAGAGCAGAGCTGCAGTAGAGAACAAACACTAGAAAAATAAAAGCAGACCCTGCTTTTGCCACCTGGAGATATTCATCAGCCCTCTAAGGAACAAGAAGCCATATGACTGGAATTACAAGCTTCTGTACCAGCCACTCAGCAGGACTTGCATTCTTACGGCTTTGACGTCAGAGGCCTGTTTAATCTCTGCAGCAGGGAGCTGGGACATGCAATGACTTCTCTGCCCTCTGCTGACTGGCCAGGGACCAACAGCTAAAGAAGGTTTTAAGAGAAATTTTATAAAGAAACCTCAGTTTTTTAGTTGAAGCATTCACTTGAGAGACAAGGACAGAAAAGGAGCTGAACTATCCTCAAGTAACACCAAAAATTATATATCGGATTTGCAGCAGACGTGTCAAGCACACTAAACAAGAAAGAGAAGTAACTGGGGGGAAAAGTTTGTCCTTACCCATTATTAGAACACACAAGTACCTAGTCTGAATGTATTGCTGCTACTAGGCAGGAAAAGAGGGTTTATATCAGAGAGTCAAAGAATACTTTCTCCTCTTTCAGACTCAATTTTTTTTTCTTTGAGAAAACTACTATCATTTAAATAAGATGTGCAAGCATTAAGCTACTCTAAGTTGACTTCAGGCATGGTTGTATTATGGCTATCAAAAACTACAAAGAAAATAACAGTAATGCTATGGCCATATGCTATGTTTGGTGCTAATCAAAAGCCAGATTAAAAGTTGTGGAGAAGCCAGGCTGGCTTGGATCATGTCAAATACATAGCAGTTCATAGAATTGTTTGGAACTGCAAAATTCTATATATTTACACATTTAGGCATCAGAAAATTCACTGAAGCATCTGCTCAGGGATTCAAGTGTACTCTCTAATAGAGT